>CAWUHX010000034.1:1235042-1360548 GCA_963922205.1 Romanomermis culicivorax
CAGTGAACGGAAACCCGGCCCCCAGCTGTATATAATACTCCTGGAGAGTTCCCGTTCTGTTCAAAACGCGCATTCCCGTTTTTGGGCACGGTTTGTAGCATACACGCGAATGACGTCCTCCCGGGATCCTCCTGTCTAGTCATCACACTTTTCAGAGTTCGCAATTGCTCCTAGTGAGTGAGGCCGATTGCGTAATAGTGTGATCCCCTTTTGCGTAGTCTGGTTTGTAAACTAATTTTGTCCCTATCTATTAGCACCCACTAAGTTTACTTTAAGTTGTCCCCCTTTACTTATTAATTCTTAAGCTACTTCATGCGCTACTCCTGGTGAGTAGGACTTTGTCGGTTACGAGCCCTCCCATATCCAAAAGTTTGTAAACTAGTACAACGGACTTAACCTCCAGATAAAATTCCCTTTTTGAGCGGGTTTATCCGTACGCCCTCACGTCGGTTCCTTAATTTTATGGTTTGGAATTCCACCACTTTTTTCAAATGTATTATACTTTTGGTTCAAATAACCGGGTCTTGCCCCATTCATCTCTAAAGTTTGGGTATACCTCTCCCTCTCTTTACACTCGGGTTATCCCCTCTTTACCTACGTAGGTGACCAGATAAATTCCCTTCTGAGTCAACCTATTTCTCCGTCTGGCTGTTCTGAGAGCTAAAACCTTGTCCTTTTCTAGCCCCATCGCTGAGTGGCCGCTAGATATTGAAAAGAACAAGCGTTACAGCCTCAACACGCCGTCGCGCAAACGATCTCGTACTTCCCGCGCTTCCTCGCCACGCGATTACAAAAGTAACTCTTACTTTACTCCTACAAAATAGAGACACCTAGACGTTCCTGTCGACTTAGCACTAAGTTTAAACGGACAAGTGAACCCCTCTCTATTCAGTTTGATCGAATAACTTCACAGGCACGATCATCCGTCTTAGATACCTTACAGGAAGACGAATTCTCATCTATGAAGTCAGAAATTGATTTACCTTCACAGATTGAGAATAAGGTCCAAGCTGCATTTGAGAATGCCCCTTGGACCACTCAACCAAAAGCTAGAGGCTATGAATGGCAGAAGGCACCCTCCTGTGTCCAGCTTCATGGCCCCTCCCGCCTTTTCAGGTGCTTTTGGTGAGTCCATAACGGATTTTATATCCCACTTGACCCGCTTCTTTACACTTCAAGGGGTAACAGAAGCCGATCATGCATATAAAATCGCGTTTTTGGAGTCTTGCCTCACAGGTCCTGCTCTGGCATCCTACCGGGACTTTAGCAGTGGTACTCCGCAGCCTACCCGCTACGAAGAGTTCACGGCTTTTCTTAGGAGAGACTTTCCAGTAGGGCGTGATTCAGATCTGCATCAGCAGTTGATCCAGGATCGCCTGCAAAAGCCGACTGAATCCGCGATAGTCTACCTTGAGCACCTTAAGAGACTGTCCAGGGTGGCTTATCCGGATCTCGCGACTGACGTTAGGGATTCTATTATTAAACCTATCTTTCTAAGAGGGTTGAGACCAGTCCTTAGAGATAGTATTAAGTTCAGGGAGTTCACAACTCTTGAAGAGACGCTCAAAGCAGCCTGTTACGCGGAATCACAGATTTTTCGGGATGAGATTAGGTATACTGCCCCATCTAATGCTGTTTTCTCTTCAGAACAAAGGACCGCCAACAACGTCAGGTCAATGTCGAATCAAAGGAGCACCGCTCAACGTCCATCGGCCACGCCGTCCGACGAGGTTCGACGTTTACAATCGGAGATGGCCCGGCTCACGGCTCACGTTGCGCGACTTACGGCTCAGCAATCGGCGCCACCTTCGAGAAATTCGACGCCGTCATCGACGCCATCGACGCGTGTCCAGGCCGCCGGCGATCGCCCGTCAGGGGCACATCTACAGATGTGCTCCTACCATGGACGCTGCACCCACAACGACGCTACTTGCCGGGCGCAAAATCCCGATAGCGCCGGCCCTAGCACCGCCTCCGCCACCGGCGCCAGCCGTTGCTATTTTTGTCGAACGAGGGCGCACCCGACTGACCGATGCGACAGACCCTGCCCGCATTGCCGAAAACTACGAGTGCACCGGGCAACAGCTTGCCCCAATCGAAATTCGACACTGCCTGGTGAGACTAATTTTGGTAACTCTGGTTATTCTCCTCAGGGGGCAAGTGGAAATTTTCGGAGGTATGCTAATCCAACTCCTCACGGGATAGGGAACCAATATCGGTCACCTCCACGGCAAAATAATGCTGTAGGGGTTACCGACGGTCTTCTTCACCCAGATTTATTTGATCTGGATGATGAAGTTTTGGCTGAACACCTGGCGGATCGCTCACAACTGTGTTATCCTGTCTGTGTAATCAGTATTGGTTTTTCAGCTACGGCAGTAGTTTCGGCGACCCCGTTGTCGAATTTTCTGCCGCCACCACCGAAATATGCGACGCCGGTCAACGTAAACCCGTCAGCAACACCGAATACGACTGGCAACGTCAGCGTAATCGCGTTGTATCGACCGACGGAAGGTACAACGGCGCCACCGGCACGTGTTATCAACCAGGGACCGCCGCCCGGAATTCCCACGGACTCCGCGTTGGAGGTCGTCGGTCAACTGGAATCGATGAATCTGATAGGTAAACTGCCTTCTTTTTCTGAAGTTTCAAGTTCACAAGACAGATATCTTTACAAGTCCCCGGCTTTAATGATTTCTTGCTTACAGATTCCTCATCCGTCACCGACGCGATGCGGGCTGTTTGGTCAACCGACTTGGCCAAAAAGCATCCGCACCTCCCCTGGGCGCTACTCAACGAGCCGTTCGAGGTTGAGGCGCTTACGGCCGCCGACGTCATGCTATCGGCACCGGCGGTGTTGCGGATTTTGGGACCCGACGTCGCTCGACGGGCGCTCGAGTTTATCGCCGACGGAACTATTCGCGCCACCCCGGTGGACAAGATCCTGTTGGACGGTGAACCGTCGTCGCGGGCAGTGGACGCCGTCCGCCGCGCTGTGGAAAAGGCCAGTCGCAACGTGCGGCCCACAGCAGTTGTTGCCACGTCACCGACGACAACAACGACGGGAGCCCAAACTTTGGCGGCGGTTGCGCCCCAGCAACCGGTCGCCAACGCCTTTGGAGAACCGTTGCCCGCCGTTCACAATGCCGTCAACGTCACCGAGGTGTCGCCATTTCCGACGGCTACCGTCCCGCGGTCCCCGAAGATTGGCGTTCTTCGAGAAGTCCACCCCGGAGGAGGCTTGGTCATCGACTTCCCCGGAGAGGAGCCCGCGTCGTCCGACGACGATGACCTCGAAGAATGAAGCCGCCCGACGGGTGAAAAATGTAAATTTTGGTGTAAATTTGCAGACACCGTTTGTAAATATTTTGTTTGTATTAAATTGGGCCTTCGTGACACTACTGTTCTTAGGAATGAGCTCTGCAACACATGCTACTCAATACCAATTTTGTGGTCTTTCAAGAAGCGGTCATCCACTTGAGTTACCTCAAAAAGTTGAATGCAAACCACCAAAATCTTCGTGGAGTCCACGACGCATGAATGTTACAGTATATGTACCTATTTCCGATCCAATCACGACTAAAGCATGGAAATGTACCCTACGGAATCGTAAGGTATGCACAAACACTGGTTTTTTCGGATCTAGGGGCATTACTGCGGACGTCATTACTACTCAGCACCTCGCACCTGCGGCGTGTACACTAGCACATCGAACAAAGGTGTTTGGTTTACAAAAGCTCGTGGAAATACGTCCTGGCTTTTATAGCACTAACCAAACACTGGAGGTGATGTACTCATGGTGCTGCCATGACGTCTGCAAGACAGTGACTAACCTTTTCATCGAGGAGGGACAGGTCGCTTCGTGGGATGGCACTACAGCTCTAAGTACCTTAGGAGATGTAGGTGGATGCAGTCCCACTGCAGGTCAATGCACTACTCTAGACGGGGTAATTGTTTGGCCTGCCACAAACTTTACAGCACAGTGCCATTATCGGCCACAAGGTAATTACACTGCGTGTGTATCAGGGAACCACATCATCATCGATGATTTGCAGGTTGCCCTGAAGATCCCGGGAAACTCTCGTGTATTTCGACTGTGTCCTGACCTCCGGTTGAATACAGTACGAACGGATCAGGGTCTTCTTCTACGCATCCACGGAAGATTTAATCTGACCCAGAGGTTATTCGGATTGGCAAAGGACTCCGTCCCTGACCCCGTCAATGCTAAACTGAATTACCTGGCTCAGCAGATCAAAGAGTCGGAAATTAACAATTTTCGATTCATGTGGCTAGAGTTGTGTTCTCACGCTCAACGCTACCTTGATCTGATTTGGCAGTTGCTTCGTTTTGACCCTACACTAGGAGCCCGGGCGTTTCTTCAGAGGAATGACCTGACGGCGGAATTTACGGGTGAAGCACTGACAATATGGCCGTGTCAAAAGGTCAACGCCACTTATGTCTATCATTCGTACCGAGTGGGAGACGCCTGTTACAAGTATCTACCCGTACAGGTCGGCGGTACCATTTATTTTGCCACCCCCGGTGGCCCAGATCTCACTAAATTCAGTCCAAAAATACCGTGCGACCACCACTTTACAGGGATTTTCCGAAATCGCTCTGGCTGGTTTACTGAATCTGGCACGGTCCATGTGAGCCATATTCCATTGGAGCTGTTCTGGAAGCAGCGCTTCAACGTCACTCACTTTGACGCTCCTGCGCTCTTTCATGATCAGTTGGCCATGACCCCTTCGAGTTTTGCTTTCTTTAAACAGTACGTTTACAAGACTGAGCAAATTGAAGCAGTCTTGAACCGGTTGGTAAACTATACAGCTGGTTTATCCCTACAACCAGATACGTTGTATCAGGCGGTTGCAGGGGTAGGGACTGACATCAGAGCCTCACTGGAAGGTGTTGGTCTGGCAGCAAACCATGTGATTACTGGTCAGCAGCACAACCTCATGCAAGGCTTACAGTCTCTCTTGAGCGGACCAGTGCAGCTAATCTTTAACACACTCATTGCCCTGGCAGTACTGGCCGGTACAGGATTTCTCATCTACGTTGGGATCTCCTATTACCTCAGCTACCGCTTGCGGAAAAGACAGGTTCGGTTTGTTAGCCAATACTCTCCATTGAACCTCCTCCGGAAAGTTCAGCGTTGGGTAGGTTTTCATTACGTACAGAATGATGTGCCAACTCAGTTAGACAGGATCACTCCGTGTTTTGTCGTACTGGTTGACCACAAGGAAACTCCAGCTTTCCTTGATACTGGTTGTCCACGGACTATCATTAGTCAATGTCTTCACAAAGCGCTGATCAAAGAGAGTCCGAAGGCGGCGATGGCCTTCCAGCAACATCACGACTTTAATCCATTGATGAGTATCAATGGTAAAGCCGTACATACTCTTCTTTCAGGACCGTATGAGCTAATGTTGCCGGGAACCCGTCAGCCACACACACGCGTGGATATACATCTCCATGTGTGTAAGACTACGTCTCCTTTCTGGGCACCGGTCGATCTGATTCTTGGATTGGACTTCTTAGAACAATTCCAGAATATTACGTTTGACTACCAACAACATGTCTGCCGATTGAATGCGGTAGAACTACCACTTCTGTTGACAGCAGCCGAGATTGATCAAATCGAACCCTGGTGGGAGAACACACGTTCACTATCAAGGGCCTCTCACAGGTCCGGGTCTCGCTCACGATCAAGGACTTCGTCTCTTTCTCGGCCACACTCGCGAACTTCCTCCATTGCCTCATCCCATGGGTCAACCAGAGGAAGTAGGACCTCTTCTAGGCGGGCTAGTGGTCATTCCATGTCCAGGTCAGGGTCAAACTGCCCTCGACCACCGCCTGGAAATTCTCCAGTTACACTAGAGAAAGGCCGTTTTCGCGAGCCTAGTGACTCTGATGCACCTGCATCCCCTGTACTAGAGGTGCCACCACTCTCTGATGTTGAGGTTGAATCACTAGGAGCTACTCAGAGCTCAGGAGAAAGGTCAGATCATGTACTCACTGTTCAGGTCCACCCAACTCCTGAGGCCAACCCGGAAACATCGGTTGGCTATGCTCTGGTAGGTTTACTCAGGCGCACTGGCTTACCCATACCGAGGCGAACCAATGCGCCCGAGTCGAGCTTTGATGACTCTGTACCTGACCCAGGTCATGTAGTATCAGCCTTCTACCCCACTGAAATGAGGACCACTCATATCAAGGTTCTACTGAACAATTGGGTAGAGGCCAAAGCTCTCATTGATACTGGAGCAGTTTTCTCGCTCCTGGATCACAAGTTGGCGGTCCAGTTACCCGACTTGGTACTCACAGAGACTAGGGCTCGCCCCATAGCAGCCAATGGGTCCCCGATTCTACTGCTAGGCTCTGCCTATGTCACGGTGACAGTGGCTGATGTCTCTGAACGGATTCAAGTTCAGGTTCAAGAGAGTTGTTCAGCTGAACTAGTCTTGGGGACGAACTTCCTCGGACGTTTCAATTGCGTCAGCTTGAGCTGGGAGAAATCCTTTCTCCAGTTCAAGGAACTTCGAGTTCCGTGTGAAGGCCTCATCCACAATCCACCTTCTGCTCGTGGGGCACTACCCTTGCAGGAGTTGATTGTCCTTGAGCCTCGCTCGCTAACACAATTCACTGCACCCGTACCTTCAATATATGCAACTGTGCCCGAAGTAGCTTTCTTCCCTAAGCCTCTTTTGGGTCAACAACGTAATGTATACTTTGCTGGTACTGTGAGTACTGTGACCAATGGTCGCATACCCCTACAGGTAGTTAACCCAAGCACACACGCAGTGGTTCTCTACCCGCACACGACCATCGGTCATGTGCAGATGCACACTGATTCCTCACAGGGATCGGCGGTCAAGGCTGATACCATTCTTGACCGAAAGTGGGTTGAAGCCAATGCTGTGATATCTTCAGATATCTCCTCACAGGATAAAACAGCGTTGCTCGATCTGCTGGTCGCATTTACTGACCTCTACGCTGTTGATGAAAAGGACACAGGTTCCACTGACCTCGTGCACCATGAGATCAGCACGGGTGACGCTCGCCCAGTCCGCCGTTTCCCTTACCGCACCGCGCCCAAGGAAAAGGATCTCATCATACAAGAGGTCAAGGCGCTCCAAGAGAAAGGTATTATTCGGCCTAGCACTTCTCCCTGGGCTACTAACACCGTCTTGGTTCGCAAGAAAAATGGGTCACACCGGATGTGTGTTGATTTTCGCGGTCTCAACGAGGTCACGAAAAAGGATGTCTACCCTCTCCCACGGATTGATGATATCCTGGACACACTCAAGGGTATGAAGACTTTACTACCCTTGACCAGGCTAACGCCTACTGGTCCATACCTATTGCCGAGGCAGACAAGGAAAAAACGGCGTTTAATACACCTATTGGACTTTACGAGTTCAACTATCTGCCTTTTGGTCTCTGCAATGCCCCTGGGACGTTTCAACGCCTCATGGATCTGCTTCTTACAGGACTGCAGTGGCGCACTGCACTGACCTATCTCGATGACATCTTGGTGTTCGGGAACTCCCACACCCAGATGCTTGAGCGCCTGACGGATGTGTTTACGCGTCTCCGTCAGGGTGGAATGAAGCTCAGACTGAGCAAGTGCAAGTTTTCGCACTCTGAGGTAGAATATCTCGGGTACCGCATCTCACAGAAAGGTCTCGAACCCGACAAAGTCAAATTGGCTGCCGTCCAGGATCTACCCATTCCACAAAACGCTAAAGACATCAAGTCTTTTCTTGGTCTTGTGTCTTATTATAGGCGTTTCATCCCTGGTTGCGCTCGGCTCAGCGAGCCGCTGACCAAGCTCTTACGGAAGGAAGTTACCTTCCAGTGGTCAAAACCTCAGCAATCGGCGTTCGACGAACTCCGAAGGCTGTTGTTGAACCCTCCTGTCCTGCGCCATCCGGACTTTACGAAATCCTTCATACTTCAAACTGATGCGAGCATTTCAGGGATAGGAGCAGTTCTAAGCCAGTTGGACGAAAATGGATACGACCATCCTGTTGCGTACGCCAGTCGAGGGTTAACAGCAGCTGAGAAAAACTACACTATTACGGAGTTGGAGACTCTCGCTGTTGTCCATTTCGTCAAGCACTTTCGGCCATACCTCTTCCAACATGAGGTGGTCGTTCAGACCGACCACACTGCTGTTAAGGCTGTGTTGGAAAAACCGAACCCTTCGTCCCGGATAGCTCGGTGGGGCCTCGCGTTAGCTGAATTCAAACTGACCATTTGGCCGCGAAAAGGTCGGTCTAATGGTAATGCTGACGCATTATCACGCCTTCCTGATCCTAATTCCCTTGCCGGGGAGAGTATTGACGATATTCCCCTATACAGACCCGAGGGAGAAGTTATGATGATTTCCGATGGTGCTCAGCGCCTGGCGAACTCATCCCAAAGGACCACCAATGGTGCGCAGCACCTGGCCAGGTCCGAGTCTTATGCAGAGATATCACAGGATGCGCAGCACCATGACCTTCTCGCAACTCAATTCGAGGATCCGGAATTAGCCTCCATTCTCAGGTCACTAAAACCCTACGGTGATCAGAATGATGTTAATGGCTACCACCTGTTGGATAACATCCTTCAGAAGTGGACAGGCGAGTCCAACAAGATTGTTGTCCCTCGTTCAATGGTTACTACCATTATTGAGGCTCATCACAAGGACATTCTTGCTGGACACTTTGGTGCGAAACGTACCGCGAGGCTTATAGCCCGCAGGTACCACTGGCCTTCCCTCAGTGCGGACGTCAAGTCCTTTTGTCAGCGGTGTGATCTTTGCCAACGGAATAAGCCTGCCAGACAAAAGACCCGTGCAACTCTAAAACCGATCTCCATTACGGGTCCGTTTCATCGAGTCGGTGTCGACTGTATGGGACCAATGACCACTAGTGAAAACGGAAACCGATTTATTGTAGTTTTTATAGACTACTTTACTAAATGGGTTGAAGCTTTCGCTACTCCGGACATCACTGCGCAAACTATAGCTCGACTTTTTGTTACTCAAATTGTCTGTAGACATGGGGCACCGCAGATTCTTCAGTCTGATCGTGGTACTGATTTCACGTCCAAACTGATGACTGAAATCACTGCCATTTGTTCAACTAAGAAAATCCACTCCACTGCTTATCATCCCATGACAAACGGAGAAGTGGAAAGAGCTAACCAAACGCTAGCCACACGGTTACGTATGTATGTCCACCAAGGTCATACTGATTGGGATGAACACCTGCCGTACTCTGTGTTCGCTGTAAACATTAGCATGAATGAGTCCACAGGGTATTCACCCTTTGAACTCATGTATGGTCGTACTCCCATGCTACCTGTTGATGCAGCACTCTCATTCAACCCTCCGGCCCATATCATAGACGTTTCTACTCATGATATGGAGGTCAAACGGCATTTTACTAATGCCTTGACTTTGATCCAGAGCAGAATTGAGAGATCACAGGTGGCTTATGCTAGGTCCTACGACCGCATGGCACGAGATGTCTCATACAAGGTTGGGGATCAAGTGCTCAAACTGCGCACTACTGGAAAACGTGGTCTGACGCCCAAATTATTGCCCATTTATGATGGCCCCTACTTTGTCACGAATGTGGCTTATCCTAATGTCACCATTCGACTTGAGGCTGATCAAGATGATACTGTGCATGTCAATCAGCTTAGACGCTACGTGTCACCAGCTCAGCCTACAGAAGGACAGGAGATACCTTCCACTTCACAGGTCATCGAGACGGCACCTTTGTTGATCCCGTCAACAAATAGAGACTTTACACAAGATCTCATTGACCCACATCTTGATGTGGAGGTCGCCGACCCGTAATCAAGTAGCTCTTCTCTTCTTTACTTACGGACGGGGTCGTCCTTTTTCGAAGGACCGCCGTGCCCCTCACAAAATGCCCACTTCTGTTCCAAGCTGGAATAGCAGTGTAAAGAAGAGAATGAGCAGCGATCAATGCATCTAAACTAGGGTATTGCTTCACATTGCAGGCGCATCCACGGGATAGCCTATATCTCGCCTCTAAAATCTTTCTTTTAGTCTCGTTTCAGATTTCACAAATCAACCGACAATTGGCAACTTCACCGAAGGGATCAAATGACGTCAGCAACTTCACGCATCTCCAATGGACGTCAGCAACTCCACGCAACATTGACACAATTCCACAAACCAGAACATACCGAAAAACCACTTAACCAGCAACCGCTTGCCGTCACCCTCACTTGAACGTTTTGACCATCGCAGCCGGCACAAGGACGAGGACGCCCTTTTTCGAAGGACCGCGGTGTCACGTGCCGACGGATTTCGTCGAACGTCACGTGATTCACATCACAATTTTTCATTATGTTTTTCGTTATGTTTTGTGTTACAGTAATTTACATCAATTTTGCGTTTCGTTTTTATACTTTTTACATGCAATTTATGTGTGTACTTTTTATGTTTATTTCTGTTGCTTTTGCGCACATTTATTTCCGTTTCGAATTATTATTTTCAATCGCACACGTAGACTAGGGTATGTGCCCGCTAGTCAAGAATTTCCGTTAAAGATAAGCTCTCCGAGCTCATCGCTGTAATTAGAGCACAACGTGCACTTCTTATCAGTAAAAACTAGCGACGTTTCACAACGTGAAACGACTAGTTGAAATTCTCACTAGTGACGTTCCTATGTTAAGCATGGAGAGTGAAAACTCGCCCCAATGCTTAACGTTGTGAACCGAAAATGTCTATGTGATCATAGGCATCTTCTGCAACGATTTCCGCTGCAGAAGTTAGCTTGGGGGAGTGTTAACTCCGCCCAAGGCATACTGTAGTCTATGGAGCCCTTTAAAAGGGCATGTTTTGTGTGTTTTTGGCACTCTCTTTGAGCCTAACTGGTTTTTCGTCGTTTAGCTTCACATCGCGTCCGCCGTCGATATATTTTATTATATTTTTATTGTTGTCAACTGCGTTGCCGTCACACGTCCAATAAATTACCATATTCGGACCCCGACCTACATACCTACACACACACACCGTCGCCTACAGTAACCCGACCGTAGGAACCCGTCGCCGTCGCCGTTAGTGTAGAGACCCGTCGCCCCTCGCCGAGGAAACGTTAGTGATCGCCGCCTGCCGTTTAGCAGCCGCCGAATCCCCACGCCGAATCGCTCGGAGTTCGTTCCCACATCGCCGTCCGTAGGACCCCGCGTTTGACCCCGAACCCGTCGCCCAGCGCCGAGTAACTTGAGAAGGAGTATCGTGAGTCTTCTCAGGGGTTATTGTTATTGAGGGTTTATTTGTGGGAGTCTCCCCTAAGCTACTTTTCCCTCGGAAGGACCCTCAGTTAAAAAGCCCTCAGACCCTTAAGGTCAGGGCCAATAAAAGGGGATTTAGGTTAACAATCGGGTCCCCTACAGTAAGCCATTCCCCGAATGGCACCGTCCCCCATTCCGTAGAATGAGGATTAGGGATTGACACCCCCGACCCGGCCGCGTTGTCCATTATTCTACAGCATTAACCCCAGGACAAGGCCGAGATACACCATAGGTTTACCTGTGGTAGTATCAGCTGGGTTGGGTTCCCGAACTGAAGACACATACTGGAGCCACCCCACAGGGTCACAGCATGACACCTACCGTGTCATGGCCATGCTCCCTATGGGATATGGTACGGGTTTGCCCGTCAATGTGACTGATCACCACCTCTGTTTAATGTGACATGGCTCCACAAATTCAGTTAATGTGACAAATTGAAGACTTTCTAAATTAGAAAATTTAAAATTGAAAAATTTAAAATTGAAAAATTTAAAATTGAAAAATTTAAAATTGGAAAATTTAAAATTAAAAAATTTAAAATTTAAAAATTTAAAATTAAAAAATTTAAAATTGAAAAATTTTAAAATAATAAACAAATTTTTAAAAAATTAAAAATTCAAAACTTAAAATTTCAAAATTTAAAATTAATATAGAGGGAATTAAAATATGACAAATAAACAAAAAGCACCGTAAAAAAACGCTGTAAACGCATGTATGTAAATATGTGCAACATGTGTTGGGCACCCTGTTGATGCCAATTCGTGTGGGGAAATCGCCATGCAAATCGACGAAAGGGACGACCAGCGGCGCAGACATTTGCATAGAATGGAGCGCCACAGAAAGACCGAAAAAGATAGTGAAAATCATTCTTCACTTTATCTCGTTTTTTATTATATTTTGACTATTTTGCTGGCGTCCCCAAATACAATTTTCCCAGCAACTTGTTTTCTTTATGAGTTATTCACTGTGGTATACCCACATTCTTTTTACATATTTCGTCGGACATATTGCTTAATATATTCGTTTATTTATTTAGATTACTTGCATCGAAGAAGGCGGAGGGCCAGAGGCCCAGGCGCTGGCTTACATCAGGTAAGCTTTGGGAAACCCCTTACGGGTTATACCCAAGTAAGTTTATCCCTGAGGGGATTCCTTGTCTCATCTAGGAGACTGCGGAGGTCCTTGGTAAGGCCCTGCTCTTTAGAGTTAAGTTTATCTTTGTTGTTGTAGGTCTGGGGATAACCGGACTGTTGCACTATCACCGAGGCTTAGCCAAGGGATCAGTTCTAACAGGTCAGTTCAGACCCAATCTTTTCTTACGCCTCTTAAGGAAAGACCTGCACAACACATGAACGAAAACAAAAAAAACCAGAATAGTGTACAAGATCAATAAAATGTATGAAATCTACTGTCTGGTCGTCTTTATTTATACAACTTATGCATTTCAATATCTAATCTTACTGTAAAATATTTGTCATGTAGTCGTCCTGATCCTTAAATTTAGGGATGTTAAGGACGACTTTACCCAGCCCTATCCTTTCCTGATCCTTATTGGGTCAGGAACTCCAGGATTAAGGATTACTATACATCGGCCTTAACCCCAGAGAACCTATAGTTCCCCCTATAGCCAGTAATAGCTGGGTTAGGTCCCCAAAGCAGGAAAAGTCACCCAACTGGGGTCATAGCCTGTCATTCACTATGACAGAATCATGTTTTTCTATCAATATGATACGGATCTCCATCAATGTGATGGGGTAAAGGCCGTAATCCGTAATCTGATCCTTAATCCTGAGTTCCTGACCTGATAAGGATCAGGTTAGGACAGGACCAGGTAAAGTCATCCTTAACATCCCTACATTTAAGGATCAGGACGACTACATGACAAATATTTTACAGTAAGATTAGATATTGAAATGCGTAAGTTGTATAAATAAAGACGACCAGACAGTAGATTTTATACATTTTATTGATCTTGTACATTATTCTGGTTTTTATTTGTTTTTGTTCACGTTGCACATATTTACATACATGATGCGTTTACAATATTTTTTACGGTGCTTTTTGTTTATTTGTCACATTTTAATTCCCTCTATATTAATTTTAAATTTCAAAATTTTAAGTTTTGAATTTTTAATTTTTTAAAAATTTGTTTATTTGAAATTTTAAAATTTTTTTATTTTAAATTTTTTAATTTTAAATTTTTCAATTTTAATTTTTCTAATTTAGAAAGTCTTCAATTTAAAATGTTAAAATTTTCTAATTTAGAAAGTCTTCAATTTAAAATGTTAAAATTTTCTAATTTAGAAAGTCTTCAATTCAAAATGTTAAAATTTTCTAATTTTAAACTTTATTTTTTTTTAAATTTTAAATTTTAAATATTTTAATTTTAAACTTAAAAATTTTAAATTTTAAATATTTTAATTTTAAATATTTTAATTTTAAATATTTTAATTTTAAATATTTTAATTTTAAATATTTTAGGTTTAAATATTTTAATTTTAAATTTTTTCAAATTAATAAATTAAACATTAAACATTAATTAATTAACAAGACATTAAAATTAATTAATTTTTTAGAAAGTTAAGGCCGATGTATAGTCGTCCTGATCCTTAAAAAAATGGCCTTTCCTGAGTCAGGAAAGCTCGTTCCCTAAATTTTCGATCCTGATGCAATCGGTAATCCTGAAATCAGGATTGGGATAGCGTTCACGACCTGATAAGGAAAGGTGTTCCCGATGTTTTCCTTATCGGGAAAGGATCGGCTTTCCTGACGTCGGGAACAAAGTACAAGCCTTCCGTACTTTTTAAGGATTGAGAAAGCTACACGCTACAGTAAATACTCATAAAATGCGTAACGGCTTTAGCCTGCGCATAATCCTATAGTCCGTTTTTCTTGAAATGCTTCCAAATAATGAAAGTGGAAAGCAAGTAGTGTTTCAGATTTTTGCCATTTTCTGATAAACAAAATGTTATGCAGGACTGGAAATTTGTGAGCGTACTGACCTAACCTTTACCAATTTTTCGAGTGGAAAATTTTACGGTAAGAATTTTATGTAAACGATTTTGACGACAGTACTGATTTGTGTCACTTTTCTATTTGGAAGCATTTTATAAAAAACAGACTATAGTTACATTTTCCGGTAATTGGAATGAAGTAAAATTAGCAAAAACTAAGAATTTGCTACCAGATAAGATAGAGTAGTTAGCTAAGAAATAGATTTTTCATGTTTTTTGGTGAAATATGCGCACTTTACGCAAGTGCAATACTTTGCAACTACAGCGCGTTGTAATACTGTAGCCATGTTTTTTTACAACAAAACGGCAGATTTGCGGCTTTTGCTGATTGATTCCAGCGTTTTTATTTATTAAAAAATTAACTTTCTAAAAAATTAATTAATTTTAATGTCAAACTTTATTGATTTAAAAAAATTTAAAATTAAAATATTTAAAATTAAAATATTTAAAACTAAAAAATTTAAGATAAAAAAATTTAAAATTAAAAAATTTAAAATTAAAAAATTTAAGATAAAAAAATTTAAAATTTACAAATTTAAAATTAAAAAATTTAAAATTAAAAAATTTAAAATTAAAAAATTTAAAATTAAAAAATTTAAAATTAAAAAATTTAAAATAAAAAAATTTAAAATTAAAAAATTTAAGATAAAAAAATTTAAAATTAAAAAATTTAAAATTAAAAAATTCAAAATTAAAAAATTTAAAATTGAAAAATTTAGAATTAAAAAATTTAAAATTAAAAAATTTAAAATTAAAAAATTTAAAATTAAAAAATTTAAAATTTCAAATAATGAAATTTAAAAATTTCAAATAAAGAAATTAAAAAAAAATATAAAATTCAAAACTAAAAATTTTAAACTTTCAAATAAACAAATTTGAAAAAAATATAAAATTCAAAAACTAAAAATTTTAAAATTTTAAACTAAAAAATTTTGAAATTTTAAATTTAAAAATTTTAAAATTCAAAATTAAAAAATTTTAAAATTTAAAATTAAAAAAATTAATTAAGGGGGAATTAAAATATGACAAATAAAAAAAAACACCGAAACAAAATAATGTAAACGCATGTATGTAAACATGTGCAACATGAACAAAAACAAAAAAATAATCAGAATAATGTATAAAATCAATAAAATGTATAAAACCTACTGTCTGGTGTCGTATTTATTTATACAACTTACGCATCTCAATATCTAATCTTACTGTAAAATATTTGTCATGTAGTCCTCCCGATCCTTAAATTTAGGGACGTTAAGGACGACTTTACCTGGTCCTATCCTTTCCTGATCCTTATGGGGTCAGGAATTCAGGATTAAAGATCAGCATTACGGATTACTATACATCGGCCTTTAATTTTTTAATAAATAAAAACGCTGGAATCAATCAACAAAAGCCGCAAATCTGCCGTTTTGTTGTAAACAAACATGGCTACAGTATTACAAGGCGCTGTACTTGCAAAGTATTGCACTTGCCTAAAGTGCGCATATTTCACCGAAAAACTTGAAAAATCTATTTCTTAGCTGACTACTCTATCTTATCTGGTAGCAAATTCTTAGTTTTTGCTAATTTCACTTCATTTTACATTCCAATTACCGGAAAATGTAACTAGGATTATGCGCAGGCTAAAGCCACTTCGCATTTGATGAGTATTTACTGAGGCCTGTAGCTTTCCCGATCCTTAAAAAGTACGGAAGGCTTGTACGTTGTTCCTGACGTCAGGAAAGTCGATCCTTTCCCGATCAGGAAGACATCCGGAACACCTTTCCTTATCAGGTCGGGAACACTATCCTGATCCTGATTTCAGGATTACGGATTGCATCAGGATCGAATTCAGGGAACGAGCTTTCCTGACTCAGGAAAGGCCGTTTTTTCAAGGATCGGGACGACTATACATCGGCCTTTACCACTGTAGAAGAATGGACAACGCAGCCAGGTTAGGGGTGACAATCCCGGGGTCCTGCTCAGTGTGAATGGGGACAAAGTCATTCCTGAAATGACTCAACTCTGGGACCTGTTGGTGAACCAAGAGATCCCTTAGCTCAAATTCGAGGGCAAGGAGCCCTTATTAGCTGGGTAAAACTCAGGGAGGAAAATCGGCTTAAATAGGATTCCCCAAATTACCCACAATAATAATCTAGTGAGAAGACTCACCTAGTCTGGCTACGATTTGACGACGGGGTCCCTGGGTTGACAGTTTGGCTGATGAATGGGTGGGGGCAACTCCAACTCGATTCCTCAGAGGGTGAAACACTGGAGGCCGGGGGCCACTCTTTTATTCAAATGTAAAGCGGGGCAATGACCTGGCACAATAGGCAATGGGCAAAAGTTTATGCAAATTCAAAGCAGCGGACCGGACATTGAATAATAAAATATGCAAATTTAATAAAGGCAGCACAGGGGCTAAAACAAGGCGAAAACAGTGTGAAACCCAAAAAATGGGTGAAAAACTAGAGCAACATGTGTTTTTAAGGACCTTGCAGACTACAGTATACAGCCTGGGCCGAGCTCACGATGCCCAATAAGCTAACTTCTGCAGAAGAAAATGGTGCAGAAGATGCCTATGGTCACATAGACATTTTCCCAGCTCAAATACGTTTAGCACTGAGCCCGACTTTAGGATTGTGCCTGAACTCCCCCACTGTCCCAACACCGCCACTGTACCAACATTGCCACCGTCCCAACTCCGCCACGATCCCAACTCCGCCACCATCCCAACTAGGCCACTTTCTTGTCCTAACTTTCGCAATCTTTCAAAAAGTTTGTTTTTTGTAACAAAGTTTTTTTTGTAGCTTAACAGCATGACATTGCTAATTCATAGGATGGCAAAAACTGATATTATCATTAAAGCAATAAATACATGGTATATCTATATAATCTTCGTTTGTATAGTCGTACTTAACTATACAAACGATTTCACCCAAATAACCAAAAATAGAACAACGAAGCGTGAGACTGGAATTTACTTCATTAGCATATTACCAAAATAACTGTGTGCTTTGCACATTAAAATACTAATATGCGTGTCTGTTTTCATTTCTTGTTGTCAATTGATTCGAATTTGTGTAATCAAATCATGGGTGACTTTGGTCCTATTGAAAATTTTATGAATCAGGAATTAAAGAGTAATTTAGTGATTATTGCGGCGCATAATGATCTGGATTTGTATTTTCTGTTCCGGAAGAAAAGTTCTAAACATTTGTCAAACAATGAAACATCGCATTATTATGTGTGCATATTCTGCTTTAGATGGAAATGCTGGATTAGCGAGAACTACTGTTCGAAATGGAAGATTCATATCAGATCCTTTAATTGGACATTTGCCAGTTTGTATTCCGAAATCGAAAAGTGCAATTGAGGGCTTAAAACTAACATGAGAGGCTATACGAAGATTGTTGTAGTGCCGATCGACTACAGTAAGCTCGTCAGCTTTTCAAAGTGATTCGCAAGAGCGCATCGTTTCGGAGCTCAAAGTTGTTCAAAGTTGTCCCAAGGTTTACAACATCAAAGATTACACTCGCAGCAAGTTTGTGATAAAGTCAGTTGTTATTTTGTTTGTCTTAGTGAGCAGTTGGTTTGTGAGAGGCTCTGAGCATCGCTAGTAAATCGAAAACCGAGCGTGTGTTCTAGGTTGAGTCAAACTATTTGGAAAATAGTTTGAGTATTCAGGTGAAACTCCAAAGCGGTTAAGATAGTACGGCGCGAGTTTCGGCATCCGAAAACCTTTGACGACCTGAGCGAAGATCCCTGGATAAATTGACACAGCGCTCTCTACGAGCCCGTCAATCTCCTGCGTTCGATTATCGTTGCATAATTCTGTAAAACACTCCGAGTGTTCCGTTTCTAGCGTTCCGCACGCTCTTTTACATTCCATACGTCTCTTCTAAAACACGCGATAAATCGTCAAGCTACACAGCTTTGTGTTCCATCCTTCAATCTTATTTTCTCACGCACGACAAGATGTTCAAGTGAAGGGGTAGCCCCATTACAGTGAGATGCGAATTTTGATGAATCGTATCGTATGCTTAATAATTTAATAGAAAAATGGAGGACTTCTAAATATATCTTAAAATATTGTTCATTCATAGATCTGATAAGCACATTTAAGTTGAACGTGTTACAAAAAATAAACATTTTGAAAGATTGGGACAAGAAAGTGACGGAGTTTTGACAGTGGCGGAGTTGAGATGGTGGCGGCTTTGGGATGGTGGCGGTGTTGGGACACAAAAGTGGCGGAGTTGGGATGGTGGCGGAGTTGGGAGGGTGGTGGTGTTGGGATGGTGGCGGTGTTGGGATTGTACCGACTTTAGTGCCTATGCTAAACATACAAACGTTTTTAGAAAAAACTTCGTAACTAGTTGTTTTGCGTAGCAAAAGCAACGCTTGTGTTATTGATAAGAGGGGCATGGAATGCACCAAATATAGCCATGAGCTCGCAGAACTCACTTGGCAGAAGTTTTTAGCTAAAGGGCATACTGTAGCCCCCATGCAAAAGAAACAAAACAAACGAAATACAATAAAACAGAACAGAAAAATGCATGTGCAAATAATAAATAGAACGAAATGAAAGTAAATGTCAAATAATTATGAAATAAAAATGGTGAACAATTAATAAACATAAAATATCAGCATGATGAGAATCATGTGATCTTGGGATTTGATCAGCACGTGACAATATTATCAGTTATGACGTGTCCCCCGAAACAGCACATTTTGGATGTAATTAGAATGGCTGGGTTTGGTTAATTTCCAGAAGAAAGCTTTTGTTTGTGTTAAATTTTCATGTAAAGATGGCGTGTTCAACAAAAGCTGATATATCTTTCGATCTCAGCGACCTTCAACAGACGTTGATGATCTTAGTTTTCTCCCATGCTCGACATAGGTCTTCATGTGTGAGACCTGACAGTATGAAATATTCAAAATTTAAAATCTTAGGAACGTATAGCACGAATAACCAAAAAAGTGATTCTCAAAAGTGCATATATTTAGAAGAGGGATTTTCATTGAGAAAATTTAATCAAAGGTGTATAGACCAGAAAAAGAAGATTTTAGACAACTCTTCATCCGTGCAAGTATTTTGGATGCGGTTTGCTGCAAGCGTCAGAAGACCCACCTACAGACCAAATTATGTAAGTGATAGTTATATATGATATTAAAGTTTGATAGATTGCTTTTGTATCAAAATATCAATATCAAAAATTGGTTATGATATCAAGCTCTTCCAATTTTTCTCTAATTCATTATGATGTTTTTCATGTCTATTCCATACTTGCAAATAATGTTCTGATAGAAAGGCTATGTTTTCACGAAGATCCTTCCAGTTAATTTGGGAAATGCCTCAAAAATCTTTAGCAGAGCTGGTTGAGTTTTTGAATTTTTTGAAACTTTTGTTGTTTGTTTTTGTTCTGCATTCTTTGTCATATTATATTTCTTTTTGTATTTTTTTGTTCTGTTTTCTATAGTTATTTTATTTTATATTTCGCCTCATTCTTTTTCTTTTCTTTTGTCTGTGTTTCTTTTTATCAAGTTGCTTTTCTCATTCATTTTTTCTTCTTGATTTTATCTTCTGGTCCTATTGGCAGTTGTGATAACAAGAAAGTATTTCATTAGCACAGTGATACTTCGTTGGTTCTGAAACTAATGTGATGCCCCAATTATGGTAGAGCTTGTTTGGTGGAAGTTTTGATTAAAGGGTCACACTGTAGCCTATGTGCAAAAAGAAAAACAACAAAATACAACAAAAATTACACACAAGAATGCATGTAAAACATAATGAATGAAACGAAATAAATGTAAGTAACCATCAAATAAAATGTGGTGAAAACATAAAATATCAGCATGATGGAAATCACATGACATTTGGGGAAAATTGATCGGCATGTGACAGGGCTGTCCTTCGAAAAAGGGCATCCTCGTACTTGTTGTGGTAAGAGGGTATGCAGCATGTCCATGGTGGTTGATTGTCCAAGAGTGGGACAGCTGGTGGTCAAACGTTCATTGGATTTTTGGTGTGTTCTGGCCCATTGAGCTATATGGCAAGTGGAAGTCGGCGATGCATGGAGTTGTTGACATCAAATGATCTGTGAAGTCCGTGATGCATGGAGTTGCTAATGTGCAGTGGCTTGTGCAGTCTAGAATGAGAGGAAAAAAAATTTTAGGGGCGAGATGCAGGCTATGGCAGAGATGCACCTGCAGTGTGAGGCTATACCCTTGTTTCGATGCTTTGGTTGCTGCTCATTCTCTTCTTTCCACTAATGATCCAGCATGGATCCAAAATGGGTATTCCATAAGAGGCTCCATGGTCCTTCAAAAAAGAATGTCCTCATCCATAAGTGGGGGCAAAGAAGAGAAGAGCGTCTTGATTACGGGTCGTAGACCTCTGCATCAAGAAGTGGGTCAATTAGATTGGGCATAGAATCCCGATTTTTTGATGGAATCAGCAAGTGGAACGTAACTCCTCTGCTTCACTTGGCCGAGCAGGTGACACGCAGGGTCAAAGCTGATTGACATGCACAGTATCTTCTTGATCTGTCTCAAGACGAATTGTGACATTAAGATATGTCGCATTCATGACAAGATAGGGCCCATCATAAATGGGCAGCAATTCAGGTGTGAAGCCACGTTTGCTGGAAGTGCGCAGTGTGAGCACTTGGTACCCTACTCTGCATGAGACATCTCTTGCCACGCAGTCGTAAGACCAAGCATAAGCCACCTGTGATTTCTCAATCTGACTCTGGATCAAGGTCAATGCATTCTTGAAATGGCATTTGACCTCCATATCATAAGTAGATACCTCAATGATATGGGCGGGAGGGTTGAATGAGAGCATGGCATCAACAGGTAGCATGGGCGTGCAACTGTATATGAGTTCAAAAGGTGGATACCCTATGGACTCATTCATGCTAATGTTGATGGCAAACACAGAATACGGCAGTTGTTCATCCCAATCTGTATGACCTTGATGAACATACATATGCAGCCATGTAGCTAGCATTTGATCAGCTCTTTGTTTGTCATTGGATGATAAATGGTGGAGTGGATTTTCTTAGTTGAACAGATGGCAGTGATTTCTGCCATCAGTTTTGATGTGAAATCAGTGCCACAATCAGACTGAAGAATCTGCTGTGCCCCATTCCGTCCGGAACTGTGTACCTAATAGAGCATATATTCCCACCCAGTCGTCAGCTCAATCGAAGGAAACAACCATGGTGTGTTCGCCATCAACTAGGGAGAATAGCGCCGTCCAGTCTTCCAGGGTAGCCGTGAAGGTTTCAAAAACGAACATCGTGCCGTTGGGGAACGTGAGCTGAACATATTGCGGGTAGCTGGATGTTGTGGAATCGGCTGGCATAGGCACAGTAAACTGGAAATTGTTCATGTCCGCGGCCATGATTGATTCTGTGTCGAAGCCATCCAGAGTGTAGCCACGGAAGTTTGGTGTGGGTTGGGCGGCCAAGGCCTGCCCCAAACTTCCGGGTGAGAGAAATATCGGCGGCGGCAGTAGGTTAGGAGGGTGGGTGCTCATGGAGACGTACCAGGATTCCAAGTTCGCAGCGCGGATCAATTGTTTGACATTATTTTCTTAAACAAGAGTGAGCGTGATATTGGGCATATGACACAGTGGGCGCCAGATTGAGGAAACAAAATGGGATCAAAAAGGTTGACTTTAGAATAGAACCAAGAAGGTATGGCGTTGTTTGCTGTTTGAAGAGGGAACACGCCCTGGGGAGAAGGCGGCTTGGGCGGCGATGTCCCTTTGACGGGGGCATGTTGTCAACTGGATCGGGCTACAATAGCGAGATGACGAGAGTTGTCGTATGGGGAGGTCAAAGCAGCGGCCGCTTGTGGAGTAGTAGTTGCCACAACTTGACGATGATGGGATCGCGACGGCTGACAATGGGTTCTGGCGTGGGGCTACAGAAAGGGGGGGTTTCCCATGGGGTCCCAAGCAAAAGAGCATGCAAAAATAATGAAACAAAGAAAGCCTAAAAATAAAATGTACCATTGCAGGCGAAGCTCAAATCATATTTATGGGGCTGCTGTTCAGCCCATCATATGTAGTGTTCATTGACGTTTATTGATTCGCGGTACGGTGGGGATTCATTGGCTGCGGAAGCGGAAGAGGTTGACGGCATTGTCATTTTGAAAAAATATTTTTGAGAATGGCTGGAAAATGCGACTATTGTGGTTGGAAGCCAAAAGTAGAAATGAAATAGTAAAAGAATAAGCCACTGAAAGGTGAAGAAAGTGTAAAGTAAGAAAATGCAAAACTACGGTTACGAAAAAGCAATACAAACACCACTATGTTAATGGGGGCTAAAATCAACCTTTACCAATTAGTCTTATGAGAGTGAATGCGGCCAGGGTCAGGCGGAAGTAAACCAAATGGCCTCGCGTGGAACAGAACCTAACATTAAAGAAGATACCCCCTCCTATGGCAAAAGTGTGGAGGCCGGGGAAATAGGTTAGGCGATGTTGTGAAGCTGGTAGAGTTTTTGCTGGTGATGAATTAGGTGGGGAGAATGTAACCGAATGGGTTACACTTAGTCCGCAGTCGTTGTCTCGTCAACATGGTCGCCATGATCTAGATTAAACAAAAATGTGAAAATTATGTACAACTCCGCATGATGAGCGCCCTATCACAAAAGAAAAATTTCAAAGCAGACTATTGACGGCGGGAAGTGTGAGGCAAACGCTGTCCGCTGGCTTCGAGGTCAAAGATGTCCTTGGCGGGGCGCGGTATGAATGGTTTCAAATGCGTCATGGAAACGGTTTGCAGCCGGCTGGGCGCATCGAGTGAATCCATGGTGAGGACGTTTTCAGCAGCGTGGGACGCGTCTGTGATAATGAAAGGTCCAATGAATTTGGGTTGGATTTTGTTCGCCTTTTGTGTGTTGGTCAAGAGGACAAGGTCGTTGACAACGAACTTGCATGTTCGGGCTTTGCAATCGAAGTATTCTTTACTGACTGCAGCAGCTACGTCAAGGTTAGCTTTGATCTTCTCATGCATCTTTAGTTGTGCTTGTGTGAGTATGTGTTGATACGCGTCGTAATTGAGCGGCAACGTGAGTCAGGGGGCCCAGTCGTAGTCAAAGGTTATGCATGGTTCATAACCTCTTAGTAAGCTGAAGGGCAAATGGCGTGCAGCCGTATGTGGCATGGCGTTATAGGCGAATACGGCGTACAGCAAGTAGCACTCCCAATTGTCTGGATCGTCGGCGGTGTACTTCTTTAGTTGGGCAATCAAGGTTTGATTGAAACACTCGACCATTCCGTTGCACTGGGGATGATATGCCATTGTTTTGACTTTTTGTATTTTGAGTAGGTCGCAAATATCTTGCATGAGCTTTGATGTGAAGCATCCACCTTGATCGGAAAGGAGAAGAAGGGGGCTACCATGTGTGAGGATGACATTGTTCATGAAGCATTTGACGATAGTGGAGGCTTTTTGATTGGGTATAGGGTGTGTGGAGACCCATTTTGTAAAGTGATCCTGGAAAACAATAATGTATGGGCGCTTCTCATCTACCGGGGATATATTAACAATATCCGTGGCGACAATCTCAAAAGGGTGCTTGGGCTGGATTGGCAGTAGTGGCGGAGGCGGGGATGTGTGCGGCATTGTCAATGGGCAAATTTTGCAGGACTTTATCCAATCGAGGACGTTTTCCTCCATGCGGGGCCACCAAAAAAGAGTTTTGATGGCTGCCAGCTTGGGATTAGATCCTTGGTGGTTCAAAATTTTCGTGCCGTGGAATTGGTTAACGTTTGATCGACCATGGATGCGGGGATGACCAATTGCTTGATATCTTTGATTTGGGGATACAAAAGTCCGTCTTCTGTGAAGAAGATTGGCGGGCGTTTTGCGGCGTTGTGAATTTGGAGAGAGGCAATGATCCTGGTGATGGCGGGATCAGCGGCCTGTGCTTGCGATACTTCGTCGTAGGAGGTGATTGTTATAGTTTCGACCAGAGGCGGCGCATAATTGGCGGCCAACGGTATGGAATCGGAGAGTGTGGGTTGACTGATAGTCTTTTTGGTCGTTGCCCGAGTGATGATGTTGACGTCCATGTCGATTTCTTTAGGCGGTGAAGCCACTGCTGGGAGTATATCAGGTACTGTTAAGTCAGCGGCCAATAATGCACCATCAGGGTGAAAACCTTTTCGGAAAATTTTAGCGGTTAAGTTTTCAGTATTCCGGATCAGTGGTTTGTCGTGGTCGTCTTTTCTGGACAAAAAATTAGCACAAGCCTTGTCTTTGCCTTTGAGGTATTCAACTTTGTAATTGTAATTTTGGAGGTTTATTGCAAAACGTTGGAGGTGCGAATTTTGGTGCTTTTTGTCTTTGAGCCATTCGAGGGGCTTGTGGTCCGTGCGAACAATTACCTTTTGGCCATAAACATAGTGGCGGTACATC
This sequence comes from Romanomermis culicivorax, assembly GCA_963922205.1. Lineage (NCBI taxonomy): Eukaryota > Metazoa > Nematoda > Enoplea > Mermithida > Mermithidae > Romanomermis > Romanomermis culicivorax. Next base: position 1,259,796 of record CAWUHX010000034.1, read on the forward strand.
CTGAAGCCATAGACAATGGCGAGGCATTCGTGCTCCGCTGTTCTGTAGCGAGTTTCGGCATCGGTGAGTACGTGGCTGTTATAGGCGATGACCCATTGATCATTCCCGTTTTCCGGGTACAAGATTGCTCGAATGGCGGTCGTGCTGATGATGACAAATTGAGCTTTCCCATTGTAGACCGGGTATCGGAGGAAAGGTGATGACCTGAGGGCTGTTTTGATACCTTCGAACGCATCATGGTGTACTTCAGTGGCGATGTATTGAGCATCTTTCCGCAGGAGTCCGTACAAAGGACTGGACAAGGTGGCCAATTTCGGGATGAATCTTTTGCACCATTGGACTAAACCTAAGAAACTTTGCATATTTTTTTTGGTCGTCGGGAATTCATACTCGGCAATAGCCTTGACTTTCTCCGGATCGGCAGCGATTCCATGGGCGGTATGAAGATGTCCCAAAAATTTGACTTGCAGAGGCAGGAATTCGCATTTATCAGGCCGAAGCATAAGGTTGGCTGCACGGAGGGCGTCGAAAACAATTTGAAAATGCTCCAAATGTTCTTCGAACGAATTCGAGAAAATGATAATATTGTCAATGTAGACGAGGCAAATTTTCCAAATATACAGGTGGAGGATTCTTTCCATTAAGCATTGGAATTCTGCAGGCGCGTTCTTCAAGCCGAACGGCAAAACTTTGAAGTGAAACAAACCTTCTTGGCAGATGAAGGTTGTTTTGTCACAGGAGTCATTGTTGGGGGTACCTGCCAGTACCCTGCTTTAAGATCAAGCGTGGTGAAGAATTTTGCTTGTCCCATCACATCCAAATAATCGTCGATGCGCGGAATTGGGAATTTGTCGCTTGGTGTGATGTCCTTTATTCCACAGTAGTCCACAATGGGTCGCCACCAACCATCTTTTTTCTTTACGAGAAATAGCTGCGCGGCCCAGGGTGAACGGGATTGCTCAATAAAGTCGTTGTCAAGCATTTCTTGGATATGGTGACGTACAATCAGTCATTGTTCCATCGTGGCGCAGTAGTAATGGCAGGATACGGGCTCTGCGGTGCCTGTGTCAATGCTGATGGTCAATTAGCTAGTGATAGTTGGTTTGTTGCCAGGCGGGCTGAAGACATTGCGGTTTTGTCGTAGCATGCAGAGAGCCTTTGCTTTTTGTGCGGCAGTAATGTAAGTTTTTGCGGTCATTTTGTTCAGAGCAAAATCCAATTTTTGCGGATCGGTGTGGCAAGGGAGCAATTTATCGAGGGCCGCCGGTTCGTGGTCAGTTAAGTCGCCATCCGGGGCAGCGGTTGCTACCTGACACTCCACGGGGGGGTTCGGCGTGACCTAGCGTATGTTTCCCCATTGCGATAAGTTGGTTGGGGCAGAGTTTGATGCTATTCGGCGTATTATTGATGAAAAGTAGCGGGCAGTGACTGTTGGTGACGTTGACGATTGCAGTTTCAATTGGGAGCTCTGCGGCTATGCTGTTAGTGGCTAGCGGTTGAACAATCACGTCTGGATTGGTTGCCCTTGTTGTAGGGAAGATGGAGCTGCTTACCCATTGTTGGCAATGTGGGGAAATCGAAACCGATACTTGGGCGACGAGGAAAATTGGCTCGGCTAGCTCTGTAACCTCCAGCCGCTGAGAGGGCCGTTGGTGTGGACCAGGTTGAGCCTGCCCTATTGGTTGTTCGGCCTTGATTTCTTCAGGTTGGCTAAAAATATCGGATTTATCATCATAGAAGCTTACTCGCTCCTCTTCGGGAATTTCCTCAAGAATGTTGTCATTCACGGTGTTCAGGAACAATTCTGATTGAGGGCGGACTGAGGTGATTACTTTGAGCGGCAGCTTCACGTCTTGGATTTTGATGCAATTTTCTTTGAAGTTTAAGATGGCATGGATATCCAGGTGTGTGAGAAAATCGGTGCTGATGATACATTGATCATTTCTATCGTTGTGGAGGATTACACACTTGATCATATGTTCGTCGAATGCAGATTCCATTGTAATGACTACTGGGCCATGGGTGTTGACAATGGTGCTGTTGGTCACTTTGATTTTACCACATATCGGAAGTTGGAGAGATTGTCTGTCAAAAGCATGTTTGACTAATCCTGAGGACAATACGTAACATTGGGCACTGGTGTAGATGAGGGCATGTGCCTTGATTGCGCCAAGTTTGATGGGAATTTGAAAAGCTCATGTGGAAGCGTATTTGCGGATGAAAGTCTTTGATGACAGCGTGAGATTGTCAATCTAGCAAATGGACGAACGGATGTGGCATGGATCTCCGAAAGCATGGCCAGTTGTATTCCAACAAACGATTCCTGGGCTCATGATCGGGGCGGTGGATGCGATTTCTTTAGAAGGGATGACCATGTTGGCAGCGGAAGTTGATTGATTGAGCGCGCATGTATCCGGAGTATTCACGGTGACCATAGCGGATGATGGTAGCGCCGGTAGCACCAGCTGGAGTTTGGAGGATTGAGAACTGGCATGTGAGGAATCCGTGGGCGTTGTAACGTATGGGGCTGGTAGGGCATTATAGTGAATGTGTTGTTCCCATGGCGCCAGAAAATGTTGGTTTGGGTAGACAGCGTAGGTGTTCTGAACAAAATCATTTCGACGATTTACTGGATTACCTTCATAAAAATAATTCCTTGCCCTGGGGAATAATTTGAACCTCTCTGGGGCGGTTCTCCACGGCGTGGACTCCAATCTCATTGACCACGGATATTGTTGGAATTGACTCCAAAATTGGTTTGCGGCAGTTGAGCGGCATGAGTTGGGAGATTGAAATCTTGCGGGTTACTTCGCTGAGCATTTTGTCTTTTTAGCCAGACGCAGTCTTCGGTATTGTGGGTGCGGGACTTATGCGCATCGCACCAAAGGCTTGTTGATTGCGTGATGCGGGGATGGTCTCAGCTTGCGGATTGGTCAAAGAGGTTGATGTAAATCTCTCGGGATTGAGATTGATGGCGAGGGCTTTGAGGTCGTGGATTGGCTGGAAAATCTTTGGGGCGTTGCCCTGATTTACGTTCTTCGTAGTTGCGGTCGTATCATTGAATTAATTGCTCCAGAAGCATCTCTGTGCGTGGTTGCAGCTGCGGAGGTTTATCTAGTGGTTGCGGTTGAAAAGAGACAAATTTATTAGGCGGCGGTGCCGAATTTACGGGTAGGGATCCATTGAAAGTGTGCGGTTGTGATAGTGGTCCTGTGATTGGTCCGTGCTGCGGCGACGGTCAAAACGGCGGTTGAGCGGCTGTGGGGACCTTGGCGGCTGCATTTCCGGGTCGGCTTGGTTTACCAGTATAGGTCGTTCCACAGTTCCGATTTCCGCTTTAGTTAAGTTGAGGACGCTACGAGCTTTGGCAATGGCATTCACCAATTGTTGGACATTTGTAAAACTTTTCGCTTGCTCTCAAATTGTTAATTGGTAGAAAACAGGCATTTTTGTCAAAAATGTGTCAAGTACTTGTTTATGCTGAAAACTTTGATCCTCATCTTGATATAACAATTGCACATACGTCATTACGTTACTCAAAAATGTGGCGGGTTCCTCTCTGACTTCAGGGGTGATTGATGCGAGCTCACGTTTGAGGGTCATTTGGTTGCAATCCGGGGCTAATTGGAACATGAGGAAATTTTTTGTGTCTTCGTAGCCCGTCATATCTTGAATCACGTTGCTCCGCGTATCAGGGGTAAGTCAACGGAGTGCGCTCATCTTGACTTGGTTGGAGGCATCATACCCAAACTTGTTTTCCAGACGAATGAAAAAGCGTAGGAGGCGTTTGTTCATCACGGCTCCGTCGATAGTTAACGGGTGCATATTGTCGACAATTGTTTTGATGTGGCTATCTTCTTTGCAGTTAGAAGTGTGCGGTAATTCATACCGAGGTTGCGGGTGGTCGTAATAATCGTCGGGCGGGTAATCCAAGAAATTAAAGGGATTGGCCCCAGGTTGAAGGTGTCGTTGAGATGCGGAACGGAATGTTTCCTTGTCTCCACGCGTGGTACGAGAAAATTCGTTATTGTACAGGGTATCGGTAGACGGCGCTCTAGGTTTGACGTGAATTGGCGGTCGACTAAAGACCTGAGCCAGTTCAGTTTGAGGGAGAGTTTCGTTTGGGATATAAATATCTCGCGTTTCCTCGCTGTGAAACTGTGAGGACACCGGGGGTGGTCTTGGTGTGGGCGGGTTACGCGCGTTGGCTGCAGCGGTGGTTGTTGAAATCAATTGTTGCATTTGTTCTGCTAGGGCGGCAAAGCGCACGTTTGTGGATTTCACTTGATCTTGGATTTAGCGTTGAACATGTAGTTGTTGGGCTTGAAATTGATCAGAAATGGCGCCGATAATTTGATCAATCATTTGGACTGTGGGGATGTTATTGGTAATTCATGGGGCGGGAGTGCTGAGCTGGTCTAAGGCATAGCATGCTTCAATTTGGAAATTATGGACTTCGTTAGCGTTTTCGATTGCTAGGCTGCTGCAGTGGTTGGTTGCTGAAGTGCAGGCGGCTCCTGGGGCCTGCGGTTGGTCAATGTTGATAAAGGAGTCTGAAGAATTGGTCCTGGCGATGGTTTGGTCATTGTTAACTTGGGCGGCGGTGGTAGGCGGCGGTATTTGTGATACAGCCTGTGTGTTAGGACATATAATGGCGGCAATGAGAGGGTTTTGACTCAGAGGCAGCGAGGCATGTGAATTGACTATGGTGGGGGTTGCAGAAATGAGCGGTACTTGAGTCTGTGTGGTCCCATCCAACTCGGAGGTACTGAAAGTAGACAAGGGCTGGTTATGGGGCGGGAGGCTTACCGTGGGTACCGCTGATGATTGCCAATATTTGTCGGCCGCAGCAATAACATCTGATCAAACCTCAAGGCGCGGCGCCGGGCCGTGGCGGTGTTAGGCGAGCTTGATTGCGATGGGAGGCGTGTGAGATCCAGCGGCGTATGGCTTACTTTTGGCATCTTTTTGCGGAAGGTATAATAACCTTTTTTGTAACCTCACGCGCAACTACAGCGTGGGCGAATTTTGAAATTTTGGGTCATATTCGGATGCAGCACAACAGCGGGGAAAGGAAGTGTACAATCCAAATGGTCATCAGTGTTGTATTTGGGAATAAGTCAGGGACTGATGAGCTAGGGGAGGATTGGGATTCCAGGGTTCATCTTTAAAGTACATATTTCCCGCGCCTACGCTTACCCGGTTAACTTAATTAATTGTACTTAAACCCGACAATAATAACCTTACCAATCAAGGAAGAAGTGCTTCCTTAATTGTCTCCCAATTAAATGAAAACCAGAAAAGGAAGACCTTTCTAATTTTATCTTACATAATGAAAAACACTTACTAACAAAATGGGCGAGGCGAGAACAGTGTTTTTTTTTGTACATGACCCATTTGCACATGTACAAACGAGTAGGCAATTTTCATTTGTACATATTTGTACAATGAAAATATTAGTTTTTTAAGCGACTTTGTTTGGGTACTTATTGGTACAGATATCGAATCAAATATATTATGATTTTAGAAGAAGTGAGACCACTCTAAATAAAATCAAAAAAATACTCAACAACAACAAAATTTATTCAACACCGGGCACGGCCAAACGTCAAAAAATCATTCAAGTAGAGGAAGATCTTTCTCAAACAATTTTATTGCATCTTCTTCTTCATCACTTTCAGCAGTTTCCGATTTCTATAAAAACAGATTTCTATAAAAAGGAGGGCATGAGTAAGTCATATTTAGCACCTGAAAAAGTGAGCAAAATTGCTTGGTGGGAAGAATTTAAAAAAAATTTTCCCCACTTGATATCTGAAGAATTGCGGGTGAGGTAAAAACTAATAAAAATTGACAATGACAACAAAGTTAAACCTACTGATTTATCTAAGTACTTCAATTCAATTAAGACTCAATTTATTATTTCCATCCAAAAAATTCCAAAATTTTCAATATTTGGAAAATCATAAAATTTATACCACAGTAATAAGGCGCGGTTCACAACATGCAGCACAGTTCCGCTGAGACAAGCGGAAATCTCAATTTTTGGTACAAATTTCGGCAAAATTTTGGATTCTTCTCGTTTGTACATGTACAAATGACGACTCAAAGTTCATTTGCCGCTAGAAATTTTCATTTGCCGACGGCAAAAAAAAACACTGGGCGAGAATAAAGAACGATTCACTCCCACGCACTAGGTAGAAAAACAAACATATACGTGCCTGCAGGGGAGGCGGCGAGTATGAGAAAAATAAGTAAAAGGTGTACGTTATAAAGAGCACACAAAGAATACTAATGAGAGAGAGAGCCAGCGCACGTGTACCAAAGTGCGCTACAGTAAGACGACTGTTGATGGTCCACATTGCTCGCTCCACTTGGTACCTGCGGGCCTCATGCATGGTTTGACAAAAGTACAAAAATCAGCGGAAACACACTACAACATCTGCTTGGATTGCTTAATAGGGACTCGCACTCACCAAATTCAAACTGACAATTTGGCCACAAAAAGTTGGGTCTAACCCTAATGCTGACACATTATCATGCCTGCCAGATCCTACTTTTCTCACTGGTCAGAGTATTGACGATACTCCTCTTTACTGACCTGAGGGACATGTAATGATGATCACCGATGGTGTGGAGTACCTGGCCAGATCAGAGACTTATGCAGAGATCACAAATGGTGTGCAGCACCTGGCGAGATCAGAGACCAATGCTGTGATATCGATTGGTGGGCAGCAAGACAACCTTCTCCCAGCTCAATTTGAGGATCTGGATCTAGCCTCCATTCTTAGATCTCTTAAACCCTACAGTGATCAGAATGATGTTGATGGCTACCATCTGTTGGATAACCTCCTTGAGAAATGGACAGGCAAGTTCAATAAGATTGTCATACCTAGATCCATGGTTACTACCATTATCCAGGCTCATCACAATGACATCTTGGCCAGACATTTTGGTGCCAAATCTACCACGTGGCTCATAGCTCACAGGTACCACTGGCCATCCCTCAGTCTGAACATCAAGTCCTTTTGTCAGCAGTGTGATCTTTGCCAACGGAATAAGCCCGTCCCCCAGCAGCCCTGAAACCTATCACCATTACAGGACCATTTCATCTGGTAGGAGTCGACTGCATGGGATCCATGACCACTAGTGAGACTGGCAACTGATTCATTGTAGTCTTCATCGACTACTTTACGAAAGGGGTCGAGGCTTTTGCTACTCTGGATATCACTGCGCAAACCATAGCCCGACTTTTAAGAATAAGGACGCCGTAGTCAAAGCAATCCATTTGGACCCGTACCCCATAATCCACAACATCGACATCTCCCCGCCGCTGTACAAGCTGGCTCGAAGAATAGGGTTTTTCGCTGAAAAGCACACTCTGAAAGCTACCGTTTCCGCCATGTGGGCGCTGGACGTTTCAAAACTCATGCTAAGATTCCCCGCCACTTTGCGATTCTTCAACAACCCGGCGACATCATTCCTGCAATCGGACGTTCTCGCATATGCAGCCCTCTACGCCTACTATCCACTTTTATTGTTCTTGGCTTTTAGCTGTTACGGCTTCATCCCCGAGGTATACAATGCTCCTGCGTTGTTTCCCCACGACTCGTTGGACACGGCCAAAATCGACCACCTCACCAAGACAATCATCGCTGCTTTTCACAACGCTGCGTTGTCAGACGTTCTACCCACCAACTCCGCCGATAGAATTTACCCTACTATCTCGCGAATTGCCCTCCCTGCGATCATGCGAGACCAGGTTCTTTCTGCTTACAAATTTTTTATGTTCGATTGCACATCATCCGACCACGGTCGGTCTTTTTGTTTAGGAATGGTGCCCAACGGTTTTCGCAGCGTCAAAGTATTGATGCGTACAATGCACCCGAAGCTTCTCACCACCCTGAAAGTGCCCAAGAAAAAGAAGAAGAAACAGAAGGACGAGTGGAACAAATCACCAGATGTCTCCGACGACGAAGACCCGGCCCTCCAACCTCGATCGATGTTCGATGATCCAAAATGCCTTCAAGCAGCTGTCACTTCGGCCATGAAGAGTAACCTCATGGACCGGCTCATCGAATTACACAACTTTCCAGTTTCGCCCATGTACAAATTAGCTATCCATGATCGCCTCCAATATGAAACCGACCCTGCGCTGCAACCCATTCCACACGTAGTTGATGACGTGTGGATCGAACGCGTCGCCGCTGACCAACCGCTCCGCCATCAAACCTACCAGGGTACTCATAACCGTTATCACCCCTCCACCATTTTTAGTTTTTTGCAGGTGGATGGAGACTGGTTTCGACGCCCAACATCTTGCATGCCATTGGCCGTGCTTTTGGCTTCGCCTTGTTCTGCCGCTGAATACGCCTATGTTAAGGATTTATTGCTTCGCCATGCTCAAAATTTTGATCTAGCAACGCGTACCGCTTTCCACGACTGTATGTGGTACCCCGCCCACGGCAACCCCCAAACGCGCTTCACCGAATGGATGAACCGCATACCCAAGCGAGAGCCGTCCTTCGCAAGGGACCCCGGAACATACGTCTGCAACAGGTTCGCCCTACGCTGGATCATCTTCAATGAGGAATTCCACATGGAAACATCAGTTGAACAGATCGATATCGACGAATCGGATTACACGGCCAATCCCCATAGCCGCTTCCATTTCTACTCAACCTTCCTCAACATCATCAACTTTCAAAATCAATTTTTGTTCCCCACGCTAGTGTATGGGTACCCCTTGCCAGCTACGGCCTCTGTGCACACGCTCACCACCGAGGAACTACTCGAGTGCCCAACTTTGGGTATCGACGTGGAACCTGCCGACGAAGAACTATTGGATACGCCAATTTTCGATTTGAATATAGCGAAGCTGCCGCTGTCAACTGATGCCTCGGCCCTTCCTATGCCCACTGCCCCATCCGATCTTACGCCGACCGCCACGCAAATTACCGACTTCTTGAAACTGACGCTTGACAAAATTTCAACCCTCCCCCCGGTACGGATGGACGAATCCACCCCGATCCAACCCCCAGCGATGGATGCCGAAACCGCCACTGATCAAACGTTAATGGACATACCTGAAGAAAGCACCATCGACCATTCCACGTCAATGGACCTCCTATCTGCAGAACCTGCAACAACATTGCCTCCGATGGCGCCCACCGTAGACCCAGGCATCTATCTGGCCACTCTGGCAACCCTGCCCAGACTTCCGATTATTGCCACTGTTGCGGCTGCAAGGTATAGTGCACCTGTCCGTTTTTCACAACATATAATTTCAGATCTGCAATGGCAAGCACTGGCTGCAGCTCTCACCGCATATCATTTTCCATCACCTTCGCCTGCTATGCTGTTCAGTGTTGCCAGATGTGACGGGTTCCCGTCAATTTTGACGGGAAACGAGGCAATTGACGGGAAGTTTGACGGGATGAAAAAATGACGGGATTTGTGACGGTACTTCACTATTTGTGACGGAATTGATGGGAATCTGACGTTTTTTGTTCACCGGCTGTGCACACCCACTTAAATTTGTGCACGTAACGTTATAAGTATATACAATTGCACATTTAGATGCAAAAAATTTGTGCAAGGACCTGAAAAAATATGCATTGTGCACAAAAAAGAAACCATGGGTACATTCCATACTTTAAAAAATAAATCAGAACCCGTGAGGCGTGAATATATGTTGATGATGCCGTTTCGAACCAATTTATGCTGCATTTATTGGTTAATTATTGGTTTTTTTTGTTATCTACGGGTATGCATTTCTAGCAGGGGCTGACAAATCGTAAACTTTTGGGTTTTTTTGGGTTTTTGCTTTTTTAACATGCACTTAATTGATTGTTCAGCCCAAAATTTTAATTAATTGTATAGAAATTTAAAGTAATACTTCAAAAACGAGAAGGTCGGCCGGAGGCTCTGCCCAAATTTTTTATGGATTTTTTTTAGGAATTTAAGGTAATTTTGCAAAAACGAGAGGGTCGGCCGGAGGCTCTGCACAAATTTTCAATTAATTCGATAGAAATTTAAAGTAATTGCAAAAACGAGAAGGTCGGCCGGAGGCTCTGCCCAAATTTTTAATGGATTTTTTAGAAGGTAATTTTGCAAAAAACGAGAAGGTCGGCCGGAGGTTCTGCCCAAATTTTTCATTGAATCTTTACAAATTTAATGGAATTTTACAATATGGGAGAGGTTTTAGTTATTTACAAGTGCGTTTGGTGGGACTTCTATAATAAGTATGTCTTGCACTCCACGTTAAGTAAAAATGTTTTGTTACCTACAATTAATAGTTAATTATTTTATTCAGAATTTTGTTATTGTTGTACATAATATTATTTTATTTCTCACGTTTGTATCGATTATGTATTAGTTTTTTTTATAATTTCGTTGACGGGGTTTGTGACGGGTTTCAAAATTTATGTGACGGGATGTGACGGGATTTTCGGTTTTTTTCGAAAAAAATGACGGGTTTTTAATAATTCCATCTGGCAACACTGATGCTGTTCCTGGAGCATCATTGGATGGATTATCCGGATGCGCTCAAGGAAGAGATACAACGTATTTTGCTGCCGCAACCGAGGCCTGCTGCACCGGTCCCTCCAGTTGCTCAACCCGCTCTGGTAATTGCTGAAGCGGCCGTACAGCCACCCACCGCACTGCTGCCGATGCCTGTATCTCAAACTCCACCACCTGCGTCTCTATTGCCGCTGACGGCACCTATGGATGCCCAAACCCCACAGGCTCCCAGCACGTCCGCGTCAGCTTTAGATCACCATGGCCTACCCATTCGAAAACCCGGACATTACGAACACTCCGTGAAACGCAAGCAGCACCTTCAGGAAGAAGCAGAATATCGAAAATCTCACAAGACGCCTACATCCGACGAACCCCCCACCCGGCGAATGCCCCCACCCAGTACTTCAGGTACTGAGCGCAGCAAAATGCCCAGCGAATGAACAACCCATTGCCGCGAACAATGCAATCAACAAAAAGCTCGTGAAGAGGCCCGTCACACTAGTTCGATGACGCAGCGGAAGGTCACGTCCACAAAAACAACAGTGCCCGCAAAACAACCGCCACCTGCCCGCCAATTGAAAAGCCACTGTTCTCCCCACGAATCACACTCTCATGACGACCGCCACCGAAAGGACACCCAACAACCACCCACTACAAGCTGTGATAGCCATCAACACAAACATCGTAGCCATGCACCGCCGCACCGCACTCAAAGTGAGCAAATGTGCCAGGTGCACTCGACAGGTTTCTACGAAGATGCGTACAAACATGGTCCATCACCACCAAAATTGACAGATTACATCAGCCCTTTGCATCGCGACGCCGAAATCCAAAGACACATGGAAGCTTTGAAGAATCGGCCAAAAGCAGCATTCAAGGTCTCGCTACCTCTGCCACCCCTGATGGACATGGAACCAGCCACGTCATCCTCAACTTTGCTTCCACCCACGGACATGTTGCAGCCAGCCACGGCCCCAACATCTGCCGCAACAACTACAGTAACTCACACCACGTCACTGCCGCCTACGGCCCCGACGTCGATCCAAACCACTACACCCTCCCAACCACAATTGTTTATCACCGCTAGACCGGTTCTCGGAGTTGCTCCGCAAACCACCTCTGCGCAACATTTGGGAATGCGTTTGCCCAGTGAAGCAACCCGATTGCCAAATTACACGCACTTCGGAACCACAGTCTCACCGCACTGCATTAGGCTGGCGATGCCCCATCACCCGCCGCAAATCAATCCATCTGTTGAGTTCTTCACACCGCATATGTTGCACGAAATGATCCTGATCAATTTCTGCGGTCGTCTTGGTGTTCCTGTTACTATTGCCGTTCACATTCGCGCGACGAATGCTTTGCTAGCCTTGTATCAATATTTCGGCAATCACTACCGAACCACGTACCAGGAACAACAACCGCCCGTCTCACCTGATGTCGCTGCGCTGATTCTGCGATGGGTCGCCGGCCTCTGGGCCGAGCAGCTCGGCGTAGTCAACGCCGTGCACACTGCCCATCTAGCTCTCTTTCTGTACAAAGCACATGGCCTGGACAATCCGTCGTGCCTATTGCAAGCCTACAACACCGCTGTCCGCTTGATCGATAGCTGGATGGCCTACCCGCAATACTCACTGTTCGAACAACCGCCAGAAATCGCGGATATCCAACAAATTTACCTCTAATACCACAGCAAAACTGACCACCCCATACCCCTGCTGCGCCGGCACGATTTCTCTGCCTGGTGGAACTTGTTGCAACTGCCACCATTGCCGCCAACAGCCTTGCCTTCGGACCGTCCTTCTTTGATAGCCATGCAGCTGCCACCCGGCCCTGTGAACCCTCCCTCACTGCTGCGGTCCCAAACCTTCACTTCATCTTCCCGCCGCCGGGACACCGCCAACTACGGCCGCAATCGCCACACTCGCTCCATTCGTTTCAATGGCCATGATGATCCCCCTGACCCCCATGGTTATCACAATGACTGCTATCGCCAAGAGAATCGCAACCATCGCGACAATCAGCAACAATCTCAATCCGCATCTGATACTCGCCATCATCGCCGCCATTGATTCCAGGCTTTTGTACAGTAACATTCGTTTTTCTTTTTTGTTTTCATTAACCTCGTTAATACCGGTTGTTTTGATTTTCTAATCTCTTTTGTGTGCTTTATTTTGTACTAGTATTCCCAGCACACGTGCAGCCGATGCTAAGACCACACAGTAAGAGGACTCAACTTGTTCTACCACCCTACGCCTCCACTTGTGCCGTTTTGTCCTTTCGGCCTCCGCCCCCTTGTGCCCATCTCATTACTGCCCCCATCGTAGTGGCCGGCCTCACCCTCCCATCTGCATGGCGTCCTATGCTGGTGTGCTCCAGTATATTGGTGCAGATGGAGTGACAACGCGAGCTGCAGCGTTGCTGAACTTACGGCCTCACTAGTTGCAACCCGCGTTGGGAGGTCTCACCCTACGGGCCATCCAAAACAAGCTCAAACAACTGCAACGACTCCGTCGGCTCCACTGCATGATACCAAAGACCACTTCGGCCACTCTGGTGATGGCCTGTAGTGGCGGTGCCCTTCCCCTTGCATGTTTCCGCCGATTTTTGTCATTTTGTCAAACCCCACATGAGGCCTGCAGGTACCAAGTGGAGCGAGCAATGCGGACCATCAACAGTCGTCTTACTGTAGCGCACTTTGGTACGCGTGCGCTGGCTCTCTCTCTCATTAGTATTCTTTGTGTGCTCTATATAACGTATGCCTTTTACTTATTTTTCTCATACTTGCTGCCTCCCTGGCATGCACGTATATGTTTGTTTTTCTTCCCAGTGCGTGGGAGTGAATCGTTCTCTATTCTTGCCTCACCCATTGAGGATGTCATCTATCCATGGGAGAGAGTGAACATCCTTTTTTATAACTTCGTTAAGACCCCAAAAATCGACACAGATACAGTGAAAACTGCTCTTTTTGCGCACTAAGACAGTATTAGTAGCCCAGGGCTCTCCTTTCCACAAAGTCAAGAAATGCCTGAAGACAGTCTGGATCTAGTGGAAAGAAGAGAATGAGCAGCGACCAAAGCATCTGAACAAGGGTATAGGCACATCTCCGCGATAGCCTCACATCACAGGCAGATCTTTGCCATAGCCTTCATTTCACCCCTAAAATTTTTTCTTTCTCTTGTAATAGACTTCCACACAAGACAATCGACGCAACTCCACACATCACCGATGTCCAGCCTTTGTATTCCCAAATGAGCCTGCACGCCAGCAACCCCACGGACTTTTAATCACCAGCCATCACACCCCTGGATGATCAATCACCATGGACATGCTGTGTAACTCCCTACCACAGCAAGGATGAGGAGGACCTTTTTGGAAGGACTGCCGTGTCATGTGCTGACCAATTTTCCCAAACGTCATGTGATTCTCATCATGCTGATATTTTATTTTGTTGGCCACTTTTTATTTTCACAATCATTTGCTTTTATTTCGTTCCATTTGTTATTTTTCACATGCATTTTTCTGTTCCGTTTTTATTGTATTTCTTTTTATTTCGTTTCTTTTGCACGTGGACTGCAGTATGCCCCTTTAATTAAAAACTTCCACCAAGTCAGCTCCATGAGCTCATGGCTATATTTGGTGCATTCCGTGCACCTCTTATCAGTAAAACTAGTGTCGCTTTTGCCATGCAAGAGGACTTTAAGAAGTTTTTATTAAAGATGTTCATATGTTTAGCGTAGGCATGAAACTCGGCCCCAATGCTAAACTCAAAATGTCTTTGTGAGCATAGGTATCTTCTGCACCATTTTCCTCTGCAGAAGTTAGCTTGGGCGTCGTGAGCTCTGCCCAGGCTTTACTGTAGCCAACAGGGTCCTTAAAAGGACATGTTGCTTTAGTTTTTCGCTCATTTTGGGGTTTACCCAGTTTTCCATCATGTTCTTAGCCCTCGCGTCCGCCGCCTTCTTTTATATTAATTTACATATTTTATTATTCAACACTGCGTCCATGACCCTTAATTTGCATATGTTTTCACCCATCGCTTTGTGCCAGGTCATCGCCCATTTACGTTTCAAATAAAAGAGTCGCCCCTGGCCTCCAGCATTTTACCAGATGAGGAATCGAGTCGGAGCAGCCCCCACCCATTCATCAACCAAACCGTCAACCGTCGCGCTATATCAAATCGTTTTTGTTGAAGCCGAACTAGGTGAGTCTTCTCACTGAGTTATTGTTGTGGGTATTTTTGGGGAACCCTTTCTAAGTCGGTTTTCCCCTGAGTTTTCCCTCAATTAAAAGGTCTCTTGTTCCCCTCGGGTTAGGGCTAAAAAGGGGATCTTTTGGTTCACAATCGGGTCCCAGAATTGGGTCATTTTTCGGATGACCTCGTCCATCTTTCATACTGAATGGGACCAGGGATTGTCGCCGCTAACCTGGCTGTGTTGTTCATTATTCTACAGTAGTAACCCCAGAGCAGCACTAGAGTACCTATAGCTTCTCCTATAGCCAGTACTAGCCGGGTTATGTTCCCGAACAGAATGAGCCACCCAATGGGGTCAGAGCATGTCACTCACTGTGACATGGCCATGGGTTTTCCATCAATGTGACATACAAAACCCACATTTTTCTATCAATGTGAGGCTCGCTCTTTTCTGCTTAACGTGACAAGAGCGAGGTCTCAGAACAAATTCCCAAAATGGCGAGTTTTTAAAAAAGTTATCTTCAGAATGGAAGAATGTTGATTGGGCGGGGTAGACCATTTGGTGCATGGCCTATTTGGCCCTCCATTTCGATCTGGTGGAATGGTTGTCGCACATTTTGGCACTAATCTCCAGATTTCTGACGTTCTGACGTCACGACATCACAACTTTTTATTCTGGTTTGTTCATTATTAGCATATCTACATCTATGTTTTTTGTTTCTTTTTTCCTTTATTGACTTTTTTCCTTTTATTTTCTTCTTATCTCAAAGCCACTTTTTATTTTGTTTAATTTTTTTCAGGTTGCGTACTTTTGTTCTATTTTTTGCTTACTTTTTATTACATTATTTTACTTTTCGTTATTTATTATTTGTTTTTTGTTCTACCTTTACTGCTTAATTAATTTATTCATTTCATCTTATTTGCATACTTTATTTTGTTTTATTTATTTCATTAGTTTATTTTTTTGCAATTAAGCTCCATTCAAACCAACTTTAATCGGGAATACTTATGATAATTTTTTTTTCGTTTTTTTTAACGTTTCGCAAAAATGTTTCTCTGACAGATATTTTTTGTGATTTAGGGATGGTCCGTTCGCGTAAATCGACCGCAACTGCAGCACAAAAGCATGTGAAACGTAGATGGCCAAATGCAAACAGATATCTCAACTATCAAAAACGATTTTAATATGTCTAATTTGCATATTTATTATAAAAACGACGTGAGCGTTTACTCATACATAGAACTTTTCATTATTCACTGTATTGAGAATCACAGTTTTGAGACTTCGCTGTAATGAGAATCGCTATTTTGACATTTCACTATTTTGAGACTTCGCTGTTTTGAAAAACGTTGTTTTGAGTTTCGCTGTATTGGACACACGCCTCAATAAGTAAAAAATCACGAAAATAGAAGTACTGTTCATTGAGTTTTAGTCCTTCGAGGTAAGTACATCACCTTCCTATGCATAACATTTTAATTCTGGTCAAAATGAATATTGGTACGAGTTTATAATTTTTCTACTGCCAAAAACATACCAAAAAACCACAAATATTTTGCTCCTATTTTCTACACGAAGAAAAAATTATACATTGTATGCTACAAAAGCCAATTATTAATTCAAGCAAGAGCAAGTACGTATAAAAAGATCAACTTTGAAAATCTGAGTCCACGCGCAACAGCACTAAGACTATCATAGAAAAAAATTATCGAGGACATTGTAATTTGATAGCATCCTTTCTGGAATATCTTAATGTTTTGCTTTGCTTCATCTTTCGCTTGATGACATCAGTCATCTATTCGCATGACCTTTTTCCTGACTGTTGATGACTTATTTACTGATTTTGATGCCAGTTGTCTATGATGTTCAGCTGGTAGAAGCAAATATATGTGCCGACCTGTAGCGCACAGCATTATTTGATCTGATGAATCCGTGCTGAATATGGGGCTTTTTAACCTTCACTATCTTCAAAATATCTTCTGATATGGCCGATAACAGCTGCGCTGTCCTGCAATGATGAACAAATGTACGCGAGAGATATTTGTCTGTAGCACTTCTCCGATTATTGTCGATAATATGTGCAAAAGGATTCCTTTATTATGGAGCCAAGCACTGAGAACTTCACGGCCACTTTTCGAGATATAAATTTGATGTCCTGAGTCAAACGTAAATAGCACTTTTACCACGATTATTGTAGCTACCAAATTATGTTGCGCACAATCTTAGTTTACGGTTCCGACGGGATTTTTCTTCTCTTCAATTATCGCATCTTCAGCATTCTCAATGGGAGGGAAAGCAGGCCAGATTATCACTACAAAGTTGGGGTAGTGGTCCGCAGTGTTAGACTTCAATTTGACATGCAATCTGTAGTCAGTTTTTATATAAAAAAACGCATATTTCAAGTTCTTGATAGTTTCTGTTGCCATTCAGCATTTGGAATTTTCTCATGAAGTTGTTGCGCGATATCTATTAACGTATCTAAAAACACCGGAGTGCCGGCAACTGATACCCAGTTTGTCTAGTCTCACTGAAATCTTACAGGAGTTTGGGGCTTGTACACGGACAAAGACCTGATTGAAATGTTGCCAATAGGTCGTGCACTAAGACAATGGTGCTCATGCAAAATATTCACATTGGCGCAATGACAATTTTGACTTAAAAACATTGATGATGGCATTTGTAAGAAACAATAGTATGATCCCAAAAAAGTGGTCACAGAAATGAGAAATCTGCCAAATCACTGCCACCGCCACCTGACTATCTTTCTTGGCAGCAAATATCGGGTTTTTGGTCCCATGGAGCAACTGAGCGTGAAGGTGATATTGTAGAAATTGAGGCAACTGGTGGTGTTTTGATTTCAAAGCTCACCCAAACATTGATGACGAGGCTAATGACTTCGAAAATGTATTGCTGCAAACGGATTGCATTGGCATTTGATAAAGCTGATGGAAATATTGAAATTATTTATTTTTGCTTGTATTACGAAATTGCTTTATCTTAACTTTTCCAATGCTTGTTGTATGGAACAAAAAACTAACAGTTTCAGTCTGGTTAAAATCATTTCAGCATGTTGGGCACCCTGTTGATGCCAATTCGTGTGGGGAAATCGCCATGCAAATCGAGCAAAGGGACGACCAGCGGCGCAGACATTTGCATAGAAGTGGAGCGCCACAGAAAGACCAAAAATGATAGTGAAAATCAATTCGTGATGAACAAATATCCTTCAAAATAACGGAAAATGTGCCGATATGTCCTCGGCACTAGAAACATTATTAGCTTGAACCAGTTTTCATTTTGACTCGCTCATCAAGCTGACAAAATTATTGGAATTTCGGTCCGAACCTATCTGGGTTACTGTTGACCAAAATATGTGAAATTTTAATGGGTAAATCGTGAAATTTATGCATTTGTTTGTTCATAAAAAAAATCAAGAAATACATTTTTTTACTTGAATATGACACTTGTAGCGCAACGTCTGCTTTACGATTCAACAAACCCGAACAAAACATAATATAAACTGCCAGAACGGTACGTGAAAACGCAGCATCAACCATTTCTGCAGTTTTATACAAATTTTTGCAACTTTACATGCCCATAACATCGTGCAAAATGAGTTTTGTTAAAAATTATTGTTATCGTCATAATCAGCATCAAAAATTGAACGACATTTGTAAAATTTAGCACAACTTTTTCCAAGTTATCGCCCTTAATAATGGTGCTGGGGTGTTTTTTACAGACATTGATTCAAGTGAACTGTTTACCAGAACAGAGGTGGACTCATTATGACCAAAGCGGAACTTATCTGATGTAGGACCTATTGGCAGTGTCTGATAAAATCTTTCATCCAGATCCAGAGTCATTGATAAAAGGGCTCTGAGATTACTGTAAAGATTTCCGATTTTATCAAGTCTTTTTCTACTGCAAAATATACTGTAGCCTGCACCCGCAGTTTCAAATACTCAATTTTTTGTTTAAAATGTCTCTTTCTTACGTCAACAAATTTTTCTGACTGCAATAGACAACAGGACAAGCTGACACATTTGCAATGCATCATGAGAAGATGTCCATGGTTTATTTTTTCTTCATTTTGGGATTCAGTTTTTAGAATCATTGTTTTGGATATTCGCTATTTTGAGAAACACTGTCTTGGGGATTCGCTGTTTTTTCACGCGCCCGCTAGTTAAGAAATTTTTCTATCCTATCGGACACCGCTCGTACCAAAATGTTAATTTTAAACCATTTTCATCGCGGTTTTTTGCTAAATTATTGTTTATTCGACGATTTCAATCGAATTTATTGCTAAATGTATCTTTCTGATGAGTTTAAATTAAAAATTCGTAAAAAACTGCCGATTTTTTGAAATTTCTAATTTTTTCATAATTTTCGACTAATTTTTTGTGCAATCTTTGTGCTGACATAAGTTTAAGACATTATTTCTTTCATACCTGTAAGAGGTCCGACCGGTTGGGAGAGGGGCGGTAAACCCAAATTTTTGGGGTGAAGTCCGGAAATTCCCAAAATTTTGGGTGTCCCGAAAAATATCAAAAAAAGTTTAAAAAAGCCAAAAATTGCGAAAATTTCCCCGAAAAAGCCAAAAAGTCACTTTTTTCCAAATTTTTCCGAGTTGAGGCAGACATTACATGCACGGCAAGAATATTCCAGGGGGAAGGTCATCGGACTTTTTATTTGTGGGGAAAGTGAACAAAAAAAACAAAAAAAGCTCCACAAGCATGTTCTTCCTATAAAATATGTATAAAAATCATCAAAAATACTGTCTCCAAAACAGTTCAGGGGGTACTTGACGATTTTTTTCAGGCCAGAGGGCTATCCAGGGTCTCAGGTACATAGGTGGGTTTACTATGTGCATGTAATGGTTTGGGGGTCCCGACATGTCATTATAGGGTTCCACCTAGTTGGGGTCCCGCAAATTACAAGTGTGATTGCGTTGCATTTCTCTGGTGAAATAAAGCAGGATCGACATTCTACGTTCCGCGCTGACCATATTATCTTCACAAGAATTAAGCTAAAAATCAAAAATATATATGTTATTTTTAGACAAGAAATCGAATATTTCTTAATATAGGAACCTATAGTCTGTTTTTCTTAAAATGCTTCCAAATAATGAAAGTGGAAAGCAAGTAGTATTTCAGATTTTTGCGGTTTTCTGACAAACAAGATACCATGTAGGACTGAAAATTTGTCAGCATACTGACCTAACCTTTAGCAATTTTTCGAGTGAAAAATTTTACAAAAAGAATTTTATGTAAACGATTTTGACGATAGTACTGATTTGTGTCACTTTTCTATTTGGAAGCATTTTATAAAAAACAGACTATATAAGTATCATTATTTACCGAAAGAATGGATGAAACGGTTCAAATTATCTATTGCAACCATTAAAAAAAATTAAACTTCATGCAGAGCGCAGTACCGCAGAAATTCAGATTGAAATTTCTACGGTAAACTTTGGAAATTGACCGTTTGGTCCTAAACTAGCGGTGTTGCCCGCTGCGTGAAGTGACACTCCGCCACGCCGACGACTGATGGCTCAAAACAAATTTTAGCAGCTGTTGACATCATATTCACATAATGCTTATGGGATATCTTGAAAGACCAGAACAAGTGCAGCGATAATCAAAAAAGTAAATTCAACCTGATGCTCAATTTTTATACTTTAGGAAAGCGTTAAATTTCCTCATGAAGATGTCCAAAACTATTGGGAAACATCTTTCCCATTAACTGTCGAAATGGATAGAGCTGCGTCAATACGTGAATGCTTCTCGAGGAATTTAAGCCTTATTTTAAACCAGTTATCGCAGAAAATTTTCAGCTCTTATGTGCTCGCCGCCCACCGGAAGATTTTTTTTAAATTAATCACAATAATAAGCTTACTAGTTTTTTCCTTTTTGAACTAACCTTCATCGGACTGCTGCATCGATCATTTCGAGATCAATGGAATACCACAGCAAATGCATTCCGGATTTATTTTTCATTTTATGAAACTTCCGAACAGCGTACGTTAAAAATAAATAAATTAAATAGATTTCACTAGCAAACTATCCTGGAAAGGTTGTTTCCTAGGGTAATTGTTGCGGGCGCCATTTTCGTTATATCCGAAAATTTGCGGCGCTTCGTATGAGGGGCATAGAGCGAAAATAGTCCGTCGAAAAAATTCTTTTTCGATTTGAACGACCGACTGATCGATGCCGGCGCATTTCATAATGTTTGAAATCTGTTCGAAACATGCATAATTATAAAATAGGAAAAAAGTCGAAAAATTCAAAATTTAATTAGTAGAAATTGACATTTTGAGTTTATAGAAAATCCGAAAATTTTTACCCTATCTATAGGCACATAATGTGAGCCTTACTTGTTGCGCCAACTTTTGTTGATCACAGTCGTCCGAAACCTGAACGTGTAAGCTGCTTACGTGAGAATCGGATTTTACTTGCCAGAGATGCGGCGAACTGTACGATACTACACCGTTCAATCGTAAAATCTAAAAATTGAAGAAAATTTAACTGATAGATAGAGCTTCACACCGGGTACCCGAATTACCCGGGTTCGGGTACCCGTTTTGTATCACGTATAATATGTAGACGTGAAAGTAGAGGTCTATGCATAGTTTTTTTAGCCTTTTACAAGCCATGGCTTGTTGGACTGACAAAATGGCTTGTAGAATTTTAGTCCAACAAGCAAAAATGGCATGTCAGAATTTTTTGAGTCATGTGTTTGATCATATCGGATACAGAAAAGATACATTTTGGTGCATTTTAGAAGGTCCTAATCACAAAATTTTCCGGCGCTTCGCGCCGGTTATAACTTAAAAAAAGCATTATTATTTATTTCCTAGCTCAGGCGCTGCTTCTAACATGTCTAACGGCTCTAAAATGTTATTGAATAAATGTTGAATGACGTCTCTTTTTTGATCGATTGCCGTGGTGCTCAATATATACATTTCTTTAAAAAATAACCTAGCATTGGAATTTATTCACGTATACTGATATTATAAAATTGGCTTGCAAAAATTTGGAATAGCTTGTAAAATTTAAGGTCAACAAGCCACTTGGCTTGTGACTCGTAGGTAAAAAAAAACCCTGAAGGTGTGCAAATTTTGCTTTGTCTCGTCAATAATATTGAGCTATCGTGATGTGATGTGTAGTATTTTGCAGCGTAGGTGCGTCGATGATGTGTATCAATCATCATCTCTAGCATTATATTCGCAACCTATGCAGCCTATTGTATACAACAACACAACCAGAGTTTCAACACAAGTGTTGAAAAATATTATGTAGTAGGGACTACGGAGTGTGTGTAATGCATCATTCTATTTTCACAGTGTATCTGTCTAATATTATATATGTACATTAACATTACAACTCATTTTAACATGTACCCGGGTATACCCGGGTAATTCGGGTACCCGGGTAATGAATAAACGGGTACCCGGGTACGAAATTTTTGTCGTGTGAAGCTCTACTGATAGACGATAATGATAATAACGACTCAAGTTTATAAAACTGAATTCTCATTGTGGACAATGAGTTCTCTCAGGGGAAGTAAAAACTGAGACAAGGAAAGTTCCACTGGCGTCACCACGATAATAAAAATGAATTTTAGTGTATACTATAATATAGTTTGTTTTCCTTAAAATGCTTTGATTTTGAGATTTTTCTCACGAAATCAACAATGACAAAGACAAAAGGGGAGACCGCCTATCACTCCCCTAAATATCACAAGGAGTAGACAAGGGCAGCCTGGAAAATGCAGTAATTTCTGAGTAGGGAGTAGCCGGTCCCCGGCCGGGGGAGTCAAAAAACCCCGAAAACGGCCGGGACATTGTCCAAAAATGGCCGGCAGCCGGGGAATTAAATTTCAGCTGTTAAAGCTGAAGGTCAATCAAAATATAGGGATGGGCCGGGTATCCGGATCCGGATCCGCGGATATCCGCCTAAATTTTTGGATCGGGATCCGATCCGGATCCGCTTATTCGAATTTTTCAAGATCCGGATCCGGATCCGCTGTTGTCAATGATTAAGATCCGGTCATAATCGAATCTTTATTCATTATTATTCACATAAAATTTTACAGTATTAGAAAACACGAAAAATTTTCCGGCGCTACGCGCCGGATTTTATAATTCTTTGCAATACTATTTTTCTACAAATCGTGCTTTCTGGAGAAAAATTTCCAGTAAAGGAAAAAATGTTGGTGGTCCTCCTGTATGGAAAAGGCGAATTTTGGTCCATTTCAGAACATCAAAATCTATTTTTCCAACTTTTTTGCAACTGTAATTTTAAACATGAAGCCGAATTTGAATTGAGAAGCATCATGGAACTAATTTTCATAAATTTTAGGTTTAACTCGAAGTTTTTCAGATTTATGAAAGTTATGAGTATATTTTCTTAATTTGTACGATGATTATGAAGGACGAGAACTCGATCATGGTTTTTTCACTGTATAAAAAAAATTTTCTTCATACAAAGACTTTTTGGCTGATCTTTGTACAAGTACAAACAGGCTTGTACAAAAAAAACACTGCAATGGTAGCAAAATTATACTTGAGAAACAGTAATTTTTCAACAGTATCACCCTTCAAACGATTTTTGGTAAGATCATAAATTTGACCAGCACACTGAATAGCTGTTCATAGGGGACACTTTTCGCTGGTGCTAATTTAAGTTTACTTTCTGCATGAAGCAATTCTAGAGACGTTTGAGATTTAAGTTCATGCTCTAATTTGGTTTTTGAGTTGCTAGGTTCATTTTTTAGCTATCTTCAAAGAAAACACTAAAATTAATTCTTTAAAATTTCTATACTAGTAGCAATTTGTTCCACAATTACTTCTATTTTCATTATCTTCTTTTTATTTAGCCGCAAACTGCTTATACTCGTATATTGCCATATGTTTCCTCTCCAAATATTTTCTCTGACATCCAGTAGCACAATCTTTTCTGGATAACTGTATTCTGCATTTATTGCCCTTTGCCTTTTCTTCATCATCTATAGACACTGTGAAGTAGTCCCACACTCTGCTAGTTAAAAAAGAACTTGAATCTATAATTTCTGAAAAAACTTTCTATTTCTATTTATTTCCTTTCTGATGAAACCAATATTAATCTAAGCATGAATACAATTTAATGAATAAAAATTACTAATTAGTAATTAGTACATGTTAACTATCTCAATAAACGAATACCTCAATCATTAATAATCTATTAATCTATTGACACCAATGAATATAAATTCATACAACCCAATTTTAGACAAATTAGACATAGTACATATATTTATTGAAAGATCCGGATCCGATCCGGATCCGCTCGGATCTGTTCCTCAAGATCCGGATCCGGATCCGCTGAACCAAATTTTTTTGGATCCGGATCCGATCTGGATCTGCCGAACCAAATTTTTCAAGATTCGGATCCGGATCCGCTGTCGCCAAAAAAGTCGATCCGGCCCATCCCTATCAAAATATAGCGAAAATGATCATACTCGGTTTTTTAATTGACGGTTGGACAAATAATCATACTGAATATTTTCCTTTTTTTAAATGGTGTTATAGTTTGTAAATATCTCTTCTAATTTATGAATGATTAAATTGAGATTTGAGAATTGGGGACTTCTTGATAGATCAATTGATTTGGATACTTTGACTTAGGTCTCTGTTGCGATTTATTTTTTCCAGAATTTCGACTCAAACGTCAAATAGTTCAGTAACCTGTCAAGTCCAGTTTACACAGCACAAATTTCGTTTTCGTTCGACTTTTTAGCATGATTCTAAAATATTCTTGTATGCGAATGTTTAGCAAGACAGTAGCTTTGGGAGTATATAGCTACAGTCCTGATGGAATATTCATCGGAAAAATTCGTTTGTCATGTCAATGAGTATCGATTTTCACGCTGAATTAAACAAGTAATATCACGTAGTTTATGATTAATTTTTTCACTCACTTATGAATAATGAAGTGCAACAGAATCTCATAAGCATTAACGCTCCACTCTATTGGTTCAAATTAGACTAATATTCCAATTTAATTTCAATTGGAATGTAACTTCAAAGTTAAAATTGGTGTGAAACCTATCTGCTTTTCGAATAATTTTTCCTTTTTACTTTTATCGTCAAGAATAATTACAATACTTTCCTCTAGGAGAAAATAGGTTAAGCATATATTTAGCCAATAAGTTCAAAAACACTTTGATATCATGCACCTTAACTTAACTAACAGGGATAAAGTCAGGGCAGTACCCAGAGGGCATGCGGCCGCAAGTTATTTAGTGAGCTTTAAAATTTTTAATTCGAATATAAGATAATGAAAGCCAATTTTAGCCAAGTCGAACTATGGTGTGGTACATATGATACATACTAGACACCAGGCCTGTAGGCAGGGGGGTTGGGAGGCCATGGCCCTCCGACATGTTTCACGTGTTTAAAAAATGCAAAGGGTTTTTGTTTTCCTCAGGAAAAAGTCAAGTCAGAAATGTCAATTTTACAGTAAATTAAGTGAAGAAAATGTGTACCCCCCGAAAAAATTCCTGGCTACAGGCCTGCTAGACACTATTGCATTTTCTTGTTGAATTTCAGATTCTGTACGTAAACTAACTTAGTGGAAGCTTTGAACGCTCGGTGTCACCATTCTGATTCAAAAAAGGAAAATCATTGAGATTCAGTGTTCATTATTGTAATCAAAATGGTTCAAGTTAAGCGAATACAAATGAGCAACTCAATCTGGGACATGTGAAAGTATTTGCTTCCCGACTTCGTTAGTCATAGGCATTCTTGGGTCAGACTGCAAATTCCACTATTTCTTTTTAATAAAACTTGATTCTACACGCTGAACAATTTGATTCAATTGATCACTTTTGATTTTCATTTGATAGTTGACGTATATAGTGACTTTAATACTCACCAGTTCCGGCCGGGGTAAAAAGGCTTGCCCCGTTCGCACACCACTTCTGAGCGATTTACATTACGTAAGCCTTCTTCAGAGCTGTGCAGCTCCTCAACCGCCACAAAAATTTTGATGAAAATTTTACCAATACAGTTAAAACACATGAGCCATAAAATAAGAAAATAAAATTTTATGGCATCCCATGAGAAGGTGCTCGGGAGTGCACATAAATTTTTTTACAATTTTGAGATTCTCTTAAAAGATGTGATATGCAATAATTTACCGTACATATTACCTCAAAAGATAGCCTATTCTCTCCTGTCTAAAATGAATATTTATTCATCGACTAAGATCACTCCTGAAATATCGCTTGGCTAGCAATACTACTGAGAAATGCCAAAAAATCATCAATTTTCAAACTTGGGCATACTGAATCGGCGCGAATTTTTACTTTTAAGCATAACCAACGATATCATAAAACTCAGCGTACGAAACTATACCTAATATCCCATTTCGAGATATGATTAATTTTAAACTTATCATAGGGAACGTCGAACAGAAATGGTGTCGTAAGTACTTCGTACTTCGCTGCATGTATAACAATAAATTGAATTGAAAAATACATACTCAATGTCCAGTGGACTGATCACTTTCGAAGCTTCGTACATAATTTACCTGATCAAGAGCTGATTTGAATTCATGCTCCAATTCGGCGGACGGTCTCAATAACAAAGCCGACGTTGACTGCTTCAACAACGGCAAAACGCTCAAAAATATCAAAATGGACAGTAATAACGAACAGATCGGGTCGGCAATATGCCAGCCGAAATATTGTATCAATATCGTACTAATAATTACCCCAACTGATCCGAACGTATCGGCCAAAACATGTAAAAATACGCCTGAAAAATCGAACTACGTATTACATATTTTTCACAACCGATGGAGAAAAAATATTTAAATTATGAAGTATATTTTATTGTAACAAGTGGGGTCCGAGATGAATTTAAAACCAATTACGAAGATTTCAAGACGCTTCTAGTAGAAAATTTTTTTCATCTTGATATAAAGACTTCGGAAATATTGAGTAAATTCTTCTGGAAAGTGACGACTTAAACCTTGCTTATAGTTGGCGTAACAACGGAAGAAAATCATAGAATTTTTCTTAATAATCTGACTTATAATGCGTATTCGAGTATCTTACTAACTTTGAAGACGCAAAGAAAAACGCACAACAGTCTTATTTTTCATTAAGTAATTCTTACAGACGAGCAAATTCACCTTGCATATTTGCATTATGCGAATGTCCGTGATGCGAATGACCATGGCTGGCTGCCGTCGGTAGATGCGAATGACTGTGGCCGTGCCCATTACCGTTGTGGGAATGACCGTGTCCAGCATCGTGGGAATGATTGTGAGAAGAACCGCCGCCGTGATCGTGGCCGTGAGCGTTATGAAAGACGGCGATGCCGAAAAGATTGACTAAAAGACCGGCGACGGATACGAACTGAAAATGAAAGTAAAAGTTATATTAGAATAGAGCAACAAGTATAAGATGACTTTTGTAGAATAGACATTATGATTCTTTCAGAGAAAAAATTATATAATTTAAACTAGTGGACTTGTATTCATCTCAAGTGAAAAAAACAGGATTTAGCACAGAATAACGTAAACTAATTTTTCTCACCAGAAGCTTTTCAGTATGGACTTCCGGTGGCTCTAACATCCTTTTAAAGGCTTCAGAAAATATGAAACACGCAATGACGATTAAAAATAGACCATTCACGAAACCAGATAAAATTTCGATGCGTCCGTACCTAGAATAAAAATATATTTCGTACCTAGAATGAAAATATATTTTCACAGAATGACTAAAAATAAAACGCGAAGTCCTCGCTAAACATCCATGAAAATATATTTGTGGGCGAACGCTTAGCTAGTCTGATCATATCAGAAACATCAAAAATGATCGAAAAATCCAGAGTGACGTGATTTTAATCTGGAATAATAAGGATTTCGTAGAATTTACGAAGAATATTGTCATTGTGATTGATAGTTCAATTCTGCGCAGGGATGTAGGCAGGCGGTGGGGTGGCAACCGCTCTCCCTTAGAAGTTTTCTTGAAGAATTTTCCAGCTGGATAATACTGGAAATGCATTTTTAGACATTAAAGACAATAAATGAAAATCAAAAATTTTCCGGATCGATCGAAAATTGTAATTTTCATAGCTTTTCCGTAACGGCTACAAGTAAAAAGCGGAAAAATACCGCTTTTACCAGGCATAGTGCGTATGCGGACAACGAAATAGTAAAGAAAAAAAACAAATACAGAAAATTTTGACATTTTTAGCCAAGAATAGGGGGGGGAGTTGCCGCCATTAAAAAATTTTTGCCTACGCTACTGATCCTGTATACTATAACTCTACCCGTAAGAATACTGACGAGTTCGGGGCCATGTGCTCATTACGGCAGCAACTAAACCGATGACTAAAGCACTGCAATCGAAAAACATGTGAAAAGCGTCCGAAATTAAGCCCAAACTGTTCGTGAATAGACCGTAGATAAATTCGATGAACGTAAACATCTAAATAATGAAAAATTGAGACATACAATGTGGTCTGAAAACATCCTGCCTAAAATTTTGTAATACTTTAGCCAGACAAGCTATAGTGCACAGGTAAAGTTCGCTGGATAACATACATATCTACTCTAGCTATACCAACCAGACAGTGAATTTCGAAAGTGCATGAATTTGTTAAGTATCGTACTAGAGTAATTTTGCTATAAAACGCAAAAAACCTTGGATGATTTGCAAAAAGCCTCTGAGAAATTTTTTAGAGAATTTCTTCGAATATTTAAGAATTGAAACACAATATCCTGAAAACATTTTGCTGACATATTCTAAACTTCACTCGATTAGGCACGTTTATTTTCTAGTTATGCTCAATTGCAGATGAGAATTTGTCGAAAATGGGTGGTTTGCAAGTCAATCAAGATTTTTCGATCATATTAGATAAGGCACTGTATAACAATGCAAGACGTTTCAGAAAAATCATGCCAGTCAAATACTATTTTCGATCATGTATTTCTTACCAAATTAACGCACAAAAAATAAAAAATTCGCCTCGAATCAGGATTGGCCAAAACTTGTCGTAACGTATGCTTAGCGAAGGTCATTATAGATTGCGACGTTTTTTGTAGAAAATCTTCACCGTAAACGTAGAGGGGTAGACCGCTGGCCGAATAACCGACGAATTGACCTGCGCGAGCTTTGACCCGATCACCGGTCGATAATGCTATCACTGCTAAAAACGTCAAGATGGATAACTATGAGTTAGAGAAAAAGGTTTTTCTACTATAACTAAGCATTTTTGATTCTGTCGATGAGGGCGAGAGATATTATAGTCCTCTATACGGCAGGCCATAGGATAGACGAAGGGTTGAAATTTTTCGGGATTTACAATGGATAAGAACAGAATTCACTATCATTTAGAGCGTTTTTTAGTTGATTTCAACGTGTAACGAATAAAAATCTGGTGCCGACGGATCAATGAGAAAAAAATGCTTTATACAATGCGAAGAACACAATTACAAATTTATTCGTATTACTGTTCAAAACTAACTTTTTTAGGCGATCTTTCGAATTAACTATAATCATGCAAGATTCCTTTTTCGTCGCCAGAAAATTTCAAGAAAATGAGAAGCATAAACTCTCGCTCACCCAAGATGAAGAATAACACCGTAAAAACGAGACCACCCGAAAATCCATGTTCAATGGTTGACGGGCCGTGCCCGTGGAGTAGGTCCATAGTGCTAGTGGTGCGATAAGATTCGAACCATAAACAGGACATGAGGAATGCGCTCAAAAACATTAGAATGGGGTAAAAACGAGCTGCGCAAAGCTGGTCAAGTCGACTAAGGCAGGACGATTCGGCGTAAAAATCGGCGACGAATACAGTAAAAGTAACCACAATAGACGAAATAAGAAAGGCAAACCAAGAATCGACGGTAATCTAAATGTAAGGAACAAATTCGAACCAAGCCCAGCTCTAAAATAAAAAAAACCTCGCTCTTAATCAACGTGAAAAATGCCCACGGGGCTAAAACAATGGCCGAAATAAAACACGATAGCGCATACAGCCTTTTCGGACCACCGAGATCATTGCTCAATTTCCGAGCGCTATTTTCCGACAGCACTTTAATCAATAAAGCTAAGGCTAAAATTGCAATACCGCCCTTAAATTTAGATAACAGAATGATGCAACACAAGATAGGAAAATCGATTGAACTTGCCAACTTTCAGAAAAGTTACCTTATGATCAGCGATGCCAAACCAATTCACAACGTGATAAAATAAATGATTCAGACCAGTATGATGGCTATGTTTTTCACCTGAAGAGTAGAAAAAACAATTATATAACTATTTTACAGTATTATCCTAACTTTAAAATAGTTAGAGAGAATGAAATATTACGGACGAAATCCTTCAATCGGTGCGAAGTCGACTAATTTTCTTAGGAACTGCTAGAAATCTACAATGTTTTCTGGCGAGATAATTACACTGAGGATTACAAAGAACAAATGGAGAAATTGTTGACGGAATGTCTAATGATGCTTATACAGCCAACTGAGACAAGTATAAGTTGAATTGGAGCAATACATATCAGGGATGCAAAATGCAGATGATTGTCGAAATTTATTTGAGTTTTCATGAACATTTTTCAGAACGTCATCGCGCCTAGTTTTTGATTATTTAATTCGCGCTTAATATTTTAAATCACATTTCATCATTTGATTTCCACAAATGAGTGCTTTTCAGTAGTCTCATTATTTTTTCTGTTGCATCTTTGTTCATAAATTAGGGAAGCATGACTGAAAATCCTTCTGATAGAACAGATGTTGGCGGGACAGCCAAACATCGCATTACAACCTTCGTCAAAATTGGAAAGTTCTTTTTTATTGTTTTTATATATTTCCGATATCAGCGAACTTTTAATCTGTTATCAAGGAATTTATTCTGATTATATAGAAAGATTATATCGTTCATTTCCTTTGCATAAAAAATCAGAAAAACTTAATTTTTGTACACTTTCTGGAGCTCGTTTTGAAAATTAAAACAAAATAACATTTATTCATGAAAACACATTTCTTGGCGATCCTAAAATATAGTTACTTTTTAGGTTTTTGCGCCACACTCAGTGTTAACATTGAATGATCAGTTAGAAAATACTTCTGTATTATATACGGATATCCTGGATATTCACTATTCTTCACAATCGATCTTCATGCATACAATGTCACTTCATTCTGTCATAATCTTTTGTTCATACGAACAGTCGCAGTTTTAGTGTTCATGCAAAAAGCAATATAAATTTTCTCTGCATTGAGTTTGCCACATTGACATGAATATATTCAAAACTATCTACAGAACTCATATCGGATTTACGAGCGAAATCCTCCATATTTACAACCTGGGACTTTTGAAAATAAGGAACCAATTGAATGAAAACGAAGTCGACAGACAAACAGAAAAAAGTATTTTACGTATATCTACATTATGGTTGTAGAAATGGTACCATATCTTCGCGTAATTACCCAAACCCGAACTCAAATACGGATAAAGCTCAGATCAATACACGAACCCAAAGCCAAATAAAGGCCATAGGACTATGGACATTAAGAAGTTAAAAGGCTTCCAATCAAGGTATTGGAAGCAGGGTTTTTTCTGTACCGGTCGTTCCGCATCTTGCGGAAATCGGCCAGAAAAATTTCGGCACCACCATTAAAAACCACTAAAAACATTAAAAAGTTTGCGTTCCGTGCGGAAAACTCCCCAAAATTTTTCCGCATAACCCCCAAAAAATCCGCACTACGCGGAAAAAAATCCCTGATTGGAAGTAATACACATACTGTGAATATGCGGTATAGTCATGTCTCTGTCGAGGATAACCAACGAAACGAAGCCCAGTCCCATCAAAACAGCGCCCCGAACCTGTAAAATGGTTAGAGTAAATAAAGAAAACTTTCGGAAAACAGATTCTTGAGGTGAATTACTTTAGAAGGGCTACTAGACGAGCTGTAAAAAATCGCAGATAGAGCGGAAACGATGACCAACGAACTATTTTCGTAAATCAGAACGGATCGAACTGGTCCGCATAACGTTATGCCGTAAAACCATAAAATTTCACCCAACGAGAATAAAATCGAATATCGGAATGCAGAATTCCACTAAAAACATGTGAAACTGTCACTCTGTACGAATCTGATAAAGTAGAATTAAAATAACAAGTGTTCGTGATTTTTAAGACATGAAAATGGCATGGGCATCCACAGGCTATTGAATTGTCTTGTAGAATAGCATAATTACTCAGAATTATCCTTCTTTCTCAAAACATACCTCATGTTTGGTTAATCTTCTACCGCTTGAAAACGGCTTCTGTACGGGCAATAGAATAAGTGCTGCTCTAGAATGTTGAGTAAGAATTTGTTTTACTTACAGCAAAATCAATCATTCATGCTACGAACAAAAAAAAGACTCACATTAATTTAATGAGGAATAAAAATTGAACCACATGAATTTGCTTCAATAAATCGTAAACTATATAGACACCGATGCATTTGAGAAATTTAAATAACGCGAGAATCGTGCCAAAGCAAAATGCTCTGAAAATCGCAAAATTTAGACGAAGAGAAGGTGGTGCTGAATCACGAATCTGCTTTGAAAAAGCCTGCTCCAAATTGCATGTTAATAGCAGAGAAGGATAATTTCCAAGTTCAGCAAAGATCTAAAAAATCAAAGTTTTGGCTACCAACTGCAAGTGTATTTCCGCTTCTGCAAGCCCAAAACGTGGAAGAAAATGGCGATAGAGGTGAAGTTTATGAACTGAGGGGACAGTCGTTCTAAAATTAATACTTGGACGTGACAAGCCTGTTCCGTGGTTGTATAAAATCGTGAGCTTTCATCTAGCTTTATGACAAACTTGCATACGTCGTCCTGTTCTGAACTTCTTACCCTAATCGAATATAATTTTCTGAAAAAAACAACAATTGGAATCAGACATGCATGGGAGGGTCCTCGGACTTTCGATCCAGGAGGGATGGGGGTGAACGAGCACATAATAAAAAGATAGCTTTAAATGCATGTTTTTTATATAAAATATGCAAAAAAATAATCGAGAAAACTGTCCTCGAAAAAATTTCGGATGCGTGTTTGACGACTGCTTTTCGGACCAGGGGTGTCCAAGGTCTCAGGTAAGCGGGTTTACCCTCCTAATGTGTATGATAGCGATAGAAATCAAGAATAGAGTATTATATTATTAATGATCCGCAACAAACAAGTCACCATGTTAATCTAAAATAAACACATCAATTATATCAAACAGTTTTTATCAAGTAAACTACACCCAGGACCGTAGAGAGGAATCTATAATTTTAATTGCAGTAGCTAAATGTCTTGGAAATCTATTGCATTACGCTTTCTACAGTTAGATAAAATCGAGACCTGCAGGTCTGTAGGCAGGGGGTTGGGGCCATGCCCCCCGAAACGTTTCAAGTGTCAGAAAAGCAAAGCACCTTTGGTTTTTTTCTTCCAGAAAAAGTCAATAGTCAGAAATGCCAATTTTACAGTAAATTGAGTGAAAAAATGAATGGCCCCTCCAAAAAAAGTTCTCGGCTACAGGCTTGGATTACTTGTAAAAGCTCTGACACTTTTGTAAGCGATAAAAGCCATTTTTGAGGGGAGGGAGCAGTTGAATTCCCATAGTTTTGGGAAGTGTTAAAAATTGCCTTTTTTGAACCAAAAAATGTAGAAAATACGCCCGTGATTAATGAATTTTTGCTCTAAACGTAATAGCAAGCACTATTTCGGCGCAAAGAAGATTTTCGCTCTTAAGGTCATTTTCGACCATAAACTTGGTATTTTTCGTCGATTTCTGGCAGACTAGTGGGGGATAAATATCGACGGTTTTAGTATAACTGGTAGAGACACCCATCCTCAAGTACATGTATGGTTGAATATGGGCGAGTGCTATCCCTGTGTACGGCCTATCTGCCTTGAT
The DNA here is from genome assembly GCA_963922205.1 of Romanomermis culicivorax. Lineage (NCBI taxonomy): Eukaryota > Metazoa > Nematoda > Enoplea > Mermithida > Mermithidae > Romanomermis > Romanomermis culicivorax. The sequence continues at coordinate 1,293,459 of CAWUHX010000034.1, forward strand.
TGATAAACTGCAATTTGGTCAGAGTAGTAAATTATATTATTTGGTTTTGTCTAAGAAAACTCGAGCAGAGAAAGCTTAAACGGTCAAACTTTTTGGTAATAACTGGTCTCCTGTCAAAAAGTGTAAGTTAGAGCAACTTCTGGGTTGAAAAAACCGCTAGCGACTCACATATAACGGTTCGAAAAATCCAGGCCGTAAGTGCTTATCTACCCAATATCCATTAGTAAATGAACATCAGCCATACATGGTGGAGGTAATACCCCTCCATACTCATCCCTATGGGAAAGTCTGATGTACATGGGTAGGTGTGTTACCGCAACCTGGAAGTTTAAACATTGATCACTGGATACTTAATTTTGGGAAAAAACTTTATTAGAAATTTAGGTAGACTACCCCCGTAAATTTTTTAATTTGTCCCAACATGAAAAGCTGACCTTGAGGACCTCTGCCATACATGTAAATGAGCAGTAACGTCTAGGGAGTCAAGTGACTTTTGCGGGGCGGAGAGTCATCGACTGCCCAAAAATTTAGGGGTTCTTAGAAAAAGTTTTGATTTTTCCGAAAAAAAGAACGAGAAACGCCTCAAAAATATCAATTCCTGTCTTAAAAAATTTCAAAAAATGTATTTATGGCGCGAAACGCGCGAAAAATTGACACTTGTGACTGCTTTTTGTTAAAAAAAGGTCATTTTGTTAATCAGAAAGTTGACAATCTATATTCTTTATGATTAAAAGCATGGGACCCCTATGACTATCGTCAGACCTATAGGCAGGGGGGAGGGGTTAGGGGATCATGGTCCTCCCGAAATTTCAGAAAAAACACTTATTTCAGTCAGAAATGCCAATTTTATAATTGAGTGAAAAAATGTGTGGCCCCTCCGAAACAAATTCCTGGCTAAAGCTAAGATAGTTGTAATGAAAGACCTGGCCACCACGATTTCCTTGGAAGTTTAACGTTCATTTGAATAAAACGTGCCGCGAGCCTGTCCTTAACCTTTGTTTCTTAGCATTTTGCAGGTTTTTACTTTTAAGTTCATCTCAAAATTTTCATGAAATGCGTTTATTCCTTGACTTTTTAAATACCCGAAATACCCATGTCTCCGAAATACCTGGGTCTTAAAACTTTCAAAGTGTGAGCAATAACTATGATACTTGAAGGAAAAATTTAGTTGCACATAAAAATTTATGATTGCTCAGCCTGAAATCGATAAATTCAATTATTTCAATTAAATCGCGCAAATTCTAGACTCTTGAACATACCTGTAATTGGAGAACCCCTCAACTTGGCCGAACCCTATACACAAATGTCGAAATCCCCCAACTTGAAAAAATTTGTAAAACAGCAAATTTTTGAGCCTTTTGGGAAAATTTTTGAAATTTTAGTTTTTTTCGACTTTTTTGGGATTTTTTGGGACCCACAAAATTTTAAAAATTTTGGGACTCCCAACCCAAAATTTTGGGTTTAACTCGCCCCCAACTGGCCGGATCTCTCACAGGTATGCTCTTGAGCGGAATTTCATGAGCTTTAAAGAAAAGCTGTCAATAAATTTTTCGCGTAGCGCCGAATAAATTTGAATTTGTAAGCTTTTAAAACTTCAGAAAATTCATTTTTTGAGCTTATTCTTCTGCAACCATCGATGATCAATAGTGATCTTTTTAGAATTTTAATACTTAAGAAAACTGAGAAAAATATTCTCGACATTTGCGTCCTGGATAAAAGATTTAACTTTTCAGTGATTTCTATTAATTTTTGGTCGGGCAACATACAAAAATCATGTCATGTTACATTGGAAATATGCAACTAAAATTCAAAAATTCGGCAAGCAGCCAAGAATTTGGATTTTTCAACCGGTAAGAACTTAAATCATTGCCCTACGCCGTCCTTTAAATGCGCAAAAATTATCTTCACTAAATATACAAAAAATTTAAGACCGCAAAAAGATTTTGTGAAAATAATCAAGAAAAATCGATTTTCGTCAAATATAGTCATGGGGGAAAAACCAAAAAACGTTTTTCTCGAATTTCTACATAACAATAAAAGATATGGGGGAAACTGTGTCACAAAACAAACTAAAAAAAATTATTGGTCAAGTTTTGGCGGAGCCAGAAATGATGAGGTGAAAGTTTAAAAAAACTACGTTTTCCGAAATGTAGGAGAAAAAACATGTTGAGAAAAAAACCAAACGATTTTTTGATTCCCAGCTGCGCCCTATGATTAGTTTCGATGAAATATAGTCACATTATGACTTTTGAACCATTTGTTAAAAAAACTAGATTCAGAATGAAATTATTATGTTGGTTTTTTCCCCACATCGGTTTTTTATGTTGGTTTTTCCCCCACACCTGTTTTTTTACCCCACATTTTTCTTTTTCGCTTCATCTTTTGCTACATGAGCAAACAGTGAAAGATATCGGCAAAAAACATCAAAATACACATGACATGACAGAGCTCCAAAAACTCAAAATTTTAACAAAAATGATTGGTTCTTTATTACCCCACACTGGCTTTTTTACCTCTTCCCCCCAGAGGTCCCCGAGGTCAGATTTTTAGGGTAGGGGTAAAGTTGAAAATTTGCCGGGGTAGTGTAGTTAAATGTCTACTAAACACATGATTTTGTCTCACAATTAGGCCACCTGAAAATTTTTTTGTGAAGAGGCCTTTGGAGTATCTATATGTGGTACATGTCAGTGGTTGCACAACTTCACAACACGGTCAACTGCGTGACGCCAAAAGGGTCTTAAAAATGTGTAAAAATGGTCGAGGTTTTTCGAAATTTCACTAAATTTTCAAAGTGCTGTCAAAACTTACCAAATGCTTCTAATTCTTTAAAACTTGGGACAAGACGTTCTTAGCAGGTACTCAACATGCTCTAAACCCGATGATTCCACTTTTATTGCCTGTTTTTTCCCCATATTCGTCTGGTTTGTTTTTCCCCCATGACTATACGTCAAGAAATTATAGAAGATCAAGCATTTATCCGTAATATCTTCATGTTTAAAAGCCATAAGCATAAGGTAGACTAACATTTTTTAGTCATGCACAAGAATTATAAATTATTTGAAATCTGGTGCCAAGTGCTGAACAATTTTAAAATATTCCATTTCAGAACATATAAAATGCATTTCCAGACAGGAAACCATATAACCCAATCAAAAAGGCCATCAGACCTTTGGCTGGTTGGTGTTAACCCCTGCTGATTAATCTATCCAAGACATTTTGATCTCTGACGTTCATACCAAAATTGGGAATTGTTCGAACTGTCCTTGTCTATTGGCCGCCCTCATCTGATGTAAGTTATATGGCAAGTTTGAATACACTGCTGAAGAAATACAGTATTAGATATCCTTGTATCTTACTTAGTGATTTTAACTTGCCACAAGTTCTCACATGTAAATATGAAGAAATATCTGCTATATCGAGGTTGATGCATGATATTTTTGCTGATACTGAGTTTGATTCATACACAAATAATCTCACAAGGAATGGGAATTTTCTTGATCTCATTCTGTAATGTGTTGGGGATGTACTTATGGTAGCAGTTCCCACATCTACGCAAAATTGGTGAATCGACAAAGTCACGATTCAACCAAAAAGAAGTTGTTTATTCATTCTACAATTCCGGTGTATTGTGGGCGAGTCGTGTCCGTTTTTCATAATTTTTCTTCTGCACCCAGTAAAGGGGAGCTTCGACAGCCCGACACATATTTGCATAATAATATTATATTATTATTATTATTATAATTATTCAATATTTTATTATTATTTTATTACTCATGCAGTGAGTGGAAGTGGGAGCCGACTTACACAGGATCTATTGCCAAGGTGAAGCTTCAGCTCCCCTGGACAATAGTGTAGTGAGTTCTCTGTATTTGTGTGAACCTTTAGGAGGCATTTGGGGAGACCCTGAGTGCCCTTTGATTGCAAGAGTTAGAGTTTCCAGTTACTTATTAGTGACCATGGCTGTGCACAGGGGGGGCCGCCGCCCCCCCCCCATTGAGGCAGTTACTCTAAACCGAAAAGATGCATTTTGGTGGACTTTAAAAGGTCAAAATCTCAAAATTTTCCGGCACTTTGCGCCGATGATGGATATAATTATAACTATATTCTATCAGGTGCGGCCGTTAGCATATCTACTTCGACTTACTAATTAATGCTCAACAGTTTCTATCAATCAAGTTAGCTCGTTTCATTTTCTAATCGTTTACAGTCAATTATGTCACCGAAAATAGAGATTTTTCATCAAGTCTCTCAATTTTTCTCTTGATGATTGGAATTTTTTAAACATTTGCAATCTGAACTTTTGCGTTTATTGAAGGTGGAAATTGAAGACATTACTCCGGAACACGATTTCAAAACATTTGTTCACGAATTATCTGTTGGAGAAATTTATTTTTCAGCCTTTTAGAATACAAAAACCCGAAAATTTTTCTGGTGCTCAGCGCCGGAATGGGAGATAAATTATGCTTCATCAGTCTGATTTTAATTTATTCCCCAACGTTATGAAAGTTCATTTTCCAGCATTTTAGAAAATGAAAATCAAAAAATTTTTCCCGCGCTCCACGCCGGACCATTCTATAGAACACCAATGTATTCTTCATGAGCTCATTTTGACTAACATAACCAGAATTTTCTCAATTTTTTCCTCATTTTTGCAGGTATCTGACTACAAATACAACAAAATGCTTGGGTATGCTCCTAAAATGCATAAAAAAGCATCTGAAGCCACATTATAAGCGTTTTTAAAAATGTGGAAAATTTTTGGAAAATGAGGAAAAAAATTTTGGGTCCCGTTCTCATGTGGAAAAAATCTTTGAGGAAAAAACGGTGATGCACACAGTATATCCATGTAAGATCAACATTTTCTGGGGCTATTCAGTGAAAAAATCAGTCGGCCCCCCCATGAAAAAATCCTGCGCACGGCCCTGTTAGTGACTGAAGGTTGTGTTTATTTCTGCTTGAGGACTGTTGCACTGTGTTTAGTTGATTGTTAATAGGAAGCTCCTTTGAGTGACCTACAGTAGTCAGTTGGATACAAGCCAATAGTACTTGAGTTATATTGCTGACATCTTTTGACCTAAGCAGAGAGATAAACATAACAAGTGGTGGCTTCTAACACTTGCAATAGGGAAGAGCGCAGAGTCAACCGAGGTGTTACAAAACCTAAAGGTTTCTACAAAGACTTAGGACTCAAAATGTCCAGAAATGCTGAGGATTTAGCCTCTGGTATGAATTTACCGATGAGTCAGTTGGGATGCAATGGGTCTGACTTTTTTGAAATAATGGGTCTGGATCTACAATGTTAATTCATATAAATACATTGTATTAAAAGTATGCTTGCTCATATTCTATTTTGATTTATCAATTATAAAAGAAGCAATAGTCAAGTTTTTATGCTGATGTATGAATAAAACTTTATTGCTTGTCTATATTTATGCCAATTATTTTGATGATTATGTTCAACATATAAATATTTGTTTGTAATATTTCTATTCAGGTTGAAATAAAATGTTGACACTTATATTTGTTGTATTTTAACAGTTGGTTCTCAGACCTGATACCCAATATTTTTCAATTGTAAAAATATCAGGTCTGGGTCCAGGTATTTAAAATTACTAATATCGTGTCCAAAAAAATACCAGGTAATAACGGGTCTGGGTCTGGGTACCTGTTGCATCCCTATGAGTCGGATAAATTTTTCCCACTGCCTGTAGTATGAGCAAGCAGAAAGGCTCTGACTCAAGTGCCATAAGCCAGAGGGCTGAGGTAAAATTGGACCCAGTAAGCATGCCCAATTCCACAGCGCCTATAATGGTCAATAATAATATCAATAATATGGCCGCGGCAAAGGAACTATTGACTGCGGATGATAGAGATGCTCAAATAATGGCGCCTATTGATAGAAGGCACAAATTGGCCAAGGATCAAATTGATCCATTTATTGATCAATTCAAAGAAGAACGTTTTGGACGACCTCGACAACAATTTGACACATACCATTGGGAGTACGTCAACGAAAATTTCGAGGCTATTTGGGACAAGTATCGTCATGATCCCTTGGATGATGTACGATTCGAAATGAGTCAAAAGGAGGATGAAATTTGATGGCTAAACGTCAAAATTGACAAAATGGCCGATTCAATGATCAGAGTCCAAGGACTTATGGAAGGATTCATCCTGGATCAAAAGAAGAAGGATATCCGGGTGAGTAAGACTACAGATAGACTATTGCAAACTCAGGGTATAAGTAGAACTTTGCCAATGACGTCTGCAACCTGTATTGCTGTATTGCAAAGGTTATAGCAGATAGAAGCAGATGAGTCAGAGCAAAAGTTCACAGTCAAACCTGCTGTGAAATCAAAGGCTTCTATGGAAAAACGGGTAACTGAACCCCTTGGTGTTTGAGAACAAGCAAGTGATATAGTTGCTCAATTTTTCCAAGAGGCTGATGAGGAAGCAGCAGGCAGTCAATGGGAAAGCAAAGATACTACATTGAAGCACAAATGATCTAAAAAGTCCACACGAGGAAATTCATCAGATTCTGATGACTCCTCAGTGGATGGATTGGAGCCTACTGTGTCAGATATAGTGAAGGTTGTGAAGCCAAGGCTACTCCTTGATGACATGACTGAAACACAAGTTCCCAGCTTCCTAAATGATCTAGAAGCAGAGTTTACATCAGAGACTATGGATAAAATGAAGCTGGCTGCTTTACGAGCACTTTCCAAGGGAGTATCGAAAGCTACTGCCAAAAGGTTCAAGAGTTGCAAAAAAGCCCCAAGAAAGTTGCTTAAAGTGCAAGCTCCAGATTCAAATGTCGGTATGCAAACTAGGGAGCTGATGAACATAAAGCAGAAGTTTGATGAACCTCCAGTGAAATTCTCGGAGAGAATTAGTGTGCTAGTAGATTATATCCAAATAAGACTGAAGAGTTCAGAGAGTGCTTCCTAATTGATACTTTTTTGTAAAAAGCATCTGAGGAGTATCAGATGGAACTGCTGGATCAAAGAGAGAAGTATGAAGCATGACATAATCTGGCAGAGGATAAGCACAAAATAGATAAGCGGAATACAGCTGCTTATAAAAAGAGAGGAACGACTGAATCTCCAATTGTGATAAATGAGGTGACTATGGGTGAAGGGCAAGCTGAAGTGGCTTATGTCGGTAGAAATAAATTTGGCAATGCCCCACAGAGGCAGTTTCAAAATAAAGCTATGTGACAACAAGCAAGAAAAGAGAAGCAAGCCCCGATCCTAGTGTCAGAAAAGAAGGATTCCGATACTTCTGTAGAGGAGAATAGCTCACAGGGGACTCAAATGGATACTACTCCCCAAAAGGGAAAAGAGCCTGAGGAACCTAGCAGTGATTCTGTTCTGTCAAAGTTATCACAGGAGATTGCGAAGTTGGCTCAATGTTACCAGGAAATAAGCCAAAAAAACTGATGCCAAATTGAATGAAATTTCTGCCAAAGTTAATAAGGGCAAACCCCGAAAACCTGGTGGAAAAGAGTTCATGAAACCATATTGCTGATACCATAGAAATAATTCTCATGAAACGTCCCAATGTACCCTTCAATGGAAAAATGCACAAGGATGTAATTGGGATGATCAATATGGTGAGAACAGAGGTTTCAGGCGACAGTTTGGAGGCTTTAGAGGAGGATATGTTGGCAGGAGCAGTAGAGGAGCTCATGCTGTAGGTTATTATGGTGATACTATGGATTATGATACTTATCAACAATTCATTGATCACCAGAATAGATTGCGGAATGAGCAACTTTATATGGGACTACAACTGCCAGCCCTAGCCAACAGCTGATGATCACAGCTCCCCCTCAAGGTCAGGTTCAAATCAGTAGCTCTAGCCCAAGTGTGCAAGCAGTTTCCAGTAGTCAACCATCCACGTTAAGTCAGACAGAGTTAGGATCTGCTGGAAGTGTTAATAGCATTGCCACTACGGGTCAAGGTGTTAGTGAGATGAAATGGCCTGGAGTATTGAAGTGTGCCATGATGAAAGAAGAACATTCAAAGGTTACAAAGGGGTTCAAGCATGGGATAATTCCAAATCAGGAGGAACGATTAAGGTTTTCTAAGTTTCCTCAAACTCTCCCATTTCAAACACCAAGGCTTTAGTGGATACTGGTGCTCAGTGTTTGGTGATGTCTTTATGGTTTTTTAAAAAAGCTTTTGATGAAGAATATACCAGATACCCTGACATACTAAAAGTCACTGTTGCTGATGGTGCAGTAGTACATGCACATGGTTACATCCAATTTAAAATGCATTGTGAATTTGGAGTTTTCTTGGTGAAGGCCATAATCATTCCAAATGCAGAGGAAAATCTTATAATTGGAACAGATTTTTTAGCACATCCAGATGTTGGAGCGATGATGAATTTTGGTAAAGGTATCATGAAGCTTAATGGAGTTCACAAAGCTATAAGTGTTGTACCTAAAGATCACGCAAGTCATATACAAGCTATTGATTGTATAGGGGAAGAACCTATAGTACATTCAATTCCTGAAGAGGATCAATACCCCAGGATATGCCAATTAGGTATAGTGGTTTGAGTGGTGTCATGTAGGAAAGTATACATACCACACACTGTTGTTTTCAGCACGACATCTTTAGCTAAATGGCTAAAACAACTAAAATTTTTTTAGCTAAAGGCTAAAATTTTTATTTCGCTCAAACGTGATACACTGATTGTTTTTTAAATATTAAACAGGTTATGTAAGGTGTTTTCAAGAGTTATGTTATCACTTCAGGAACAAAACAAATATTTTTGTTTGAAATTTTGAAATGCTGATAACAAGCTAACTTTTTATAGACTCGTTAGTTAGCTCTTACTGTAACAATTACTTCTAGATGCCTACTAAAATTAAATTCTGTAAATGATTAGGTAAATTCAGTTCATTTAGTTGTAATTTTTTGCAGGTTTTTTGTAATTGTTTTGACTCTGATAATATCCTATCTGTATACAGGGAGTCCACCACTATTCCATAATGAAATTCCCTGACTTTTTTAGGTTTTTTCCAGAATTTTTTCCCAATTTCCAGGTATTTATTGATTTTGTTTCACATACGAGTGCTTTCAATAAAAATGAAATGAGCATTTACAACGTTTATTCGCTAAGCACATAATGTCAATAGGATGACTATATAAATTTCTTCAACTCTGCAATTTGCAAATCAATAGCATTTTTTTCTGACATCACAGTTTCTTCTAGATGACGTTTCTTATGCTGCAATTTTTTGACTTCTAACTCAGCGTTTTTCGGTTTTCTTTTTGTTGCTTTGATTCAACTTTCCCATTAATATGTGTTTGGTAGACATATAAAATATAAACACAGTTAATGTGTGTACTTGGACAATGGCTTGACAAGAGGCTTCATCAAATTATTTAAAAAACATATCTGCCTGTGAAGTGATTATTTTGTTTGTGTGTTAATTTTATTTTTATCATTGAATTTTTTGTAACATTTTCGTAGAAGAAACTTTTTATAGCCTCGATTTAGTAGTGTTTCGATTAATTATCAGCACCATTTTTTTCCTCGAAGATTTTTTCCACATGAGAACCGGACCCAAAATTTTTTTCCTCGTTTTTAAAAATGTTTACAATGTGGCTAGGGATGCTTTTTTATGCATTTTAGGGGCATACCCAAGCATTTTATTGTATTTGTAGTCAGAAACCTGCAAAAATGAGGAAGAAATTGAGAAAATTCTGGTTATGTTAGTCAAAAAGAGCTCATGAAGACTATATTGGTGAATGGTGTTCAATAGGAGCGGATAAAGCAAGTTAACGATAGACTTCTCATGAATTTATCTCTTATCAACATTTCTGTGATTCTGATTAGAATCATGTAATTTTAATTAGTTCTTGGTCCGGCATGCAGCTCCCGAAAATTTTTTGGATTTTTACTCTCTAAAATCCTGGAAAATGAACCTTCATAACATTGGGGAATAAATTAAAATCAGAGGGATGAAGTGTAATTTGCTCCCCATTCTGGCCCAGAGCGCGGGAAAAATTTTTGGGTTTTTATATTCTAGAATGCTGAAAAATAAATCTCTCCAACAGATAATTCGTGAACAAAAGTTTTAAAATCGCAGTCTATAAAGATGTCTTCAATTTCCACTTTCCATAAATGCAAAAGTTTAGATTGCAAAAATTTAAAAAATTCCAATCATCCAGAGAAAAAATTGAGAGAATTGATGAAAAATCTTTCTTTTCGGCGACATAATTGACTGTAAACGATTAGAAAATGAAACGAGCTAGCTTGATTGATGGAAACTGTTGAGCATTAATTAGTAAGTCGAAGTAGATATGCTAACGGTATTGCCTGATAGAATATAAATATCATTATACCCATGACTGGCATGAAGCGCCGGAAAATTTTGAGATTTTCACCTTTTAAAGTCCACCAAAATGCATCTTTTCGGTTTAGAGTTCCCCAAAATTTTTTCCACAATGAGAACCATACCCAAAATTTTTTCTCTCATTCCGAAATTTTTTTTTTCAAGAGACCTAATTTGAGGAAAAAAACAGTGAATATTTTTCTGATATTCTGAAATTTCCTGACTTTTCCAAGTTTTCCAGGTGCATTCTGAAATTCCCTGACTTTTCCTGGTTTTCCAGGTTTTCCAGGTATGGTGGACACCCTGTATATATTCATTTTTTTCATTTTTTAGCATGTCTAAGTCAATTAAAAATTTTTTCAAACTGGTCGATTCAGCTGATTTGCCAGAATTGTCTCAAAACAGTACAATTTTTGCGAACAGAGTACTCGAATTTTTTTTAGCCATTTGTCTAAAACCTCTAAAAATTTTTTAGCCAAACCAAAATTTTTTTAGCCAAAATAATCCATTTTGCTGAAAAAAACACTGATACCACATGGAACTGATGTGCTTATTAGGGCAAGATTGTGGGAACGATCTTCGAACACAGATCTGAATTGTGTGGTCATAGAAGGAAATAAAGACAAAAAGAAATTTAGACTTGATAGCACACTGGTTGGTGGTAATAGGGAAGACTTTGTTCTGATGATTTTGAATAATAGGGGTTCTGGATGCCAATTGCAACCTAATCAGGTTGTAGGCTACTGTAACTCAATATTACAAGAAAATTCGGGAGTATCAGAAGTACAAAGTACAAGTTGTGGGATATTTAGTGTTGAGGATAATTTTAATAATACATGTAATTGGGGGGAAGTGCTATGGGAACCCCCCAGAAATTGTCGACCATATGGCTAGCAATTGGGCAACCCCCCCAGGATTTTCCAATCCTATGGCTAGCCATATGGTAGCCCTAGGGACCCATACATGTAATTGGGGGGGGGGGAAGTGCTATGGGAACCCCCCCCCCAGAAATCGTCGACCATATGGCTAGCCATTGGGCGACCCCCCCCCCCCAGGATTTTCCAATCCTATGGCTAGCCATATGGTAGCCCTAGGAACCCCCATAGTTTTAGTCGGAAAAATACTGAAAAATGTCATTTTTTTCATGAAAAATGTCAATTTTCTCGGCGCTTCGCGCCATAAGTACATATTTTATCATTTTTTAGACAAAAATTACTACTTTTTAAACAGTTTTTCGGACATTTTTCATTAAAAAAATAGAATTTTTTTCCTTCAGGGACCCCTCCCCCCAAAATTTTGGGAATTACTGACCCCCAGCCCCAAAAAAGTGCTCCAACCCCCCCCAGACCTCGGAGCTCCGTTACATGTATGTAGGGACCCCCATAGTTTTAGCTGGAAAATAACTGAAAAATGTCATTTTTCCATGAAAAATGTCAATTTTTGAACAAAAAATGGTCAAAAACGTCCATTTTCTTGGCACTTCGCGCCATAAGTACATATTTTATCATTTTTTAGACAAAAATTACTACTTTTTAAACCGTTTTTCGGACATTTTTCATGGAAAAAATCGAATTTATTTCCTCCAGGGACCCTCCCCCAAAATTTTGGGAATTACTGACCCCGGCCCCAAAAAAGTGCTCCAACCCCCCCAGACCTCTGAGCTCGGTTACATGTATGATTTTATTTCCACTCCCAGAATGCCCGTGCATGATGTATTGGCATTTAGGGAAGGGCTATATAAAATGATCTCCAAGGCTGATATCGATGAGGAATTAAAGGAAAAAGCTGTAGCAAATTTGTCTAAATACAGAGATGTTTTCAGCTTACCCAATGATCACTTAACTACAACAGCGTATCTTACGTGCAAAATTGACACTGGTAATGCAATGCCAGTGGCAAAACATTAGTACAGAGCTCCCATTAACCAAAGATCACGGATTAGTGCTCAAGTCCAAGACATGTTAGATAAAGGAGTTATTGAACCCAGCCAGTCACCACCCGCTGCTCCACTTTTCCTAGTTGGGAAAAAGGATGGTATCGCGAGACCAGTTGTTGACTTCAGAGGTATAAATGAAGTTACTAAAGATGATAGGTATCCTATACCTAGAATGGATGATTACTTGGATTGCCTAGGTAATGCCAAACTTTATACCACCTTGGATCTAAAGTCTGGATATTGGCAGGTCCCACTTGAGGAGAGTAGCAAGGAGAAAACTGCATTTATATGTCAGGAAGGCTTATATCAGTTTAAAGTTATGCCTTTCCGACTTAAAAATGCACCTGCAGAGTTTCAGAGAATGATGGAGAGAGTTTTGCATATTCTAGTCTGGAAATCTGTTTGGTTTACATAGATGACATCATTGTATTCTCCAAGACTTTTGAGGAACATTTGGAGAATTTAGAGTTGGTCTTGCAAGCTCTTCGGAAAGCAAAGCTAACACCTAAACCGGAGAAGTGCAAATTTCTTCCAAAAAGTGTTCATTTTTTTGGACACATACTGGACAAAAATAGAATCTCACCAGATCCGAAAATAGTGAAGGTTATTACGGAAATCGAATTTCCCAATAGCGTTAAGCGTATGCAATGATTTTTGGGGATACTGCAATGGTGTAAGAAATTTATCCCAAACCTTGCAAGTCTTGCTGAACCCTTGTATAAACTTACCAATACAGGAAAGAAGAAGTTCTGAGCTACAGAGGAACATGGCTGAGTGTTTGAAGAACTGAAAAAAGCACTCACCTCAGTGCCATTTCTACAGTGTCCTGTTTTGGATGGAACCACTGAGTTTGTTCTCCAAACAGATGCCAGTGGAACCGCACTAGAGCAGTACTTTATCAGAAGACTAAAGATGACCAATGGGTAATAGCCCATAGCAGCGGAATCCTTAATGAAGACGAAAGGAAGTGGTGCGCTACAGAGGAGAATGCCTAGTGGTCATCTATGGTCTAAAAGTTTACCCGCACTATTTGGGCAAAAAGTATTGATCACAACTGATCATAAACCACTTTTATCAATGAAAGTTTATACTCAAACCAATGATAAATTGAAAAGATGGTATTCCATTATAAATCAATTTAATCATAGATTGGAATATGTGCCTGGTAGAAAAAATGCAATGGCTGATTTCCTCTCAAGGAAGGATGAACCCGAAGATGCTAAGGACAAGGAACCACCAAAATGGGAGTATGTCTTCAAAATTCAATTTTGTAATTTTGGAACTCAAACCAATGAAATTGAGAGCCAAGAATTGGTACACAACAATTTCAGAGGATAAGGGACAAAGAAATTGAAAGTAGAGACAAAAAATTGTCCCCGAGCAGACCAAGGAATTGAGGGATATCCAGGAATTGACAGTACAAAAAGAGAATATTGCACCAACTACCAAAGATACATTGCAGGTCAGAGATGAAGTGCAGATGCTTATGGTAGTTGATGCAGTCACAACTAGAAGACAAGCAAAACTTCAGGATCAGAGTGCAGCAAATCAAGAACCAGGTACATCTGTATTAATTGATCCTGAAAATATTGCTTGGCTTTTCCCGAATAGACAAAACGAATTTGAAGAAGTGAAGGAAGGAGAAGGTGATGGAAAAAATGATGATGATAAGGTCAATTATCCAATTGATTTAAAAGTTATAGCTCAATTGCAAAAAGAAGACACTAATCTTACCCCAATTTGGGAAAGATTAGGGGTCAAAAGCACTATGAAGTATCATAGTGGATTCTATGAGGATAACAGAGTTCTTTATAGGGAAACTGAGGGATGTGGCCATGATCAGATTATGGCCCCAAGTTCCCTCACAGATGGCATTCTTCACCAATATCATGGAGCTGTTATAATGACACACCAAGGGTTCAAAAGAACTCTGAGTGTTGTCAAACAGCAGTTCTGGAGGCCTGGCATTGAAAACCATGTCAGAAATTTGTTGAAATTTTGCCCCGTCTGCCAAGTAGCTACTTGCGGTAAAAGCTCCATATCTCCATTGATACCCATTATACCAGAGGGTCCCTTCGATATTGTGTCTGTGGACATAGTAGGGACTGCTCCCTTGAGGTAACATCGCCTGTATGTCATTGTCTTTTAGGATTATTTCACTAAATAGGTTGAAGCTATACTGATTCCTGATCAGACGGCAGAAACCATAGTGGATGCATTCCTAGAGCATGTGATATTTAGGCATAGTATCCCAAGAAAGCTTCCAGATGATAATGGATCTGGATTTAATTCAGATCTTATGAAAGCAGTCTGTGAACTGTTAGAGTGCAGAAACATTTTCACAACGGCATAATACCCACAGGGTAATGGTATGGCTGAGAGATTTAACCAAACTCTAATAAAGCAGCTGCGGAAGGTTGTAATTGAGAATAACAATAAATGGCCACTGTACCTCAGCGCAGTGGTATTTGCATATAATGCCACACCCCACGCAGTAACGAAATGCTCCCCATTTTCACTGCTGCAGGGGCATGAAGCAAATTTTGGTATCAATTTCACTGCTGTCCTTAGAATAGTCATGCCTAATGACTATGAGGCTTTTAATTATGTTTTGGCTACCCATCTTACAAATTTGTATGAAAGTATCACCAAAAACATATAAAAAGCCGCTAAGGACAGCAAGATATATTTAGATAACAAAATTAAGACTTCTGGTTTTAAAAACCAAGATTGGGTTCTGTTGAAAGTTGACAGACAGAAAAAACTGGGGTTACCTTCAAAGGGACCATATATCATCATTGATGACAAAAGATTGAAGGAAAATGTACTCACAATAGTGCATTGGAATAACCTGCTCAAAAAGCAGGTCGTATCGGCAAGTAGGCTAAAACACTTTCGATCTGAAGGTACCAGATAGTCTTGACACAAAAAGTCGCAGGTCTTTCGGGACACTCCAGTTACTGTAACTAAAAATCTGGCAGAGACTGAAGATCATCCAGTCGTTATTTCTGTGTCAAAAAATTTTTAGCCGAAAATGACATATGCATGTATTTTATGTGAATAAAATTTTTATTTTTTGTTATTTAACTGATATATATTTGTTTAATACCTTCTTTAAACTTGCGTAGCGAAGAGTCAAATTTTCAGAATAATATTGTTAATTTGTACACCCGATGCTAAAAATTTTAGTTTACATTTTGGGGAGGTTTAGGACCAAATTTCATTCTTATTTTCAAAAGTCGTGTTTTCCTAGTGCTCCGCGTCACACAAAATTTTCGGAACAAAATTTTTCGTCCAACCCAAGGACTCGAAAAATATTTTTTGTAATTTCCTATATTGTATTAATATTGAAGTAATGATAAATGTTCTTTAACATTTTGTTTACTTTAGAAAATACAACCCGAAATTAAATTTCCAAAAAATTTTGTTGAATTCTCGATGTCGAAATTAGGCGTCATGCCATTTGCCTGCACGCGAATCACGTAAAGGATGGCCAACCACAAGGCTGCCAAAATAATTGTTATTTTTTGAGTCAGAGAAGGTTTTATTTAATTATTTCTTGGTAAGTTGGACCAATTTGCCCATTTAGGTGTCTTAGGAATGATTTCTTCTCCCTCAATTTTCTGAATGGGCCAACCAAGGGGAAAACGAGTTTGAAGAAAAGTTTCTAAAAATGTTAGGATAGGTGAAAAGAAAACACCTAATGGATTCATGGCCCTAAAAAGCCAAAATCTGATGGATTTTACCTTCAATCTGATTCTGAAGCATTTATTTTTGGTATTCATTAAAGCCCCTGGTTTACTTAATTTATTTCTTGATTAATTAAAACTTTAATTCATTATTTGATGACTATTTAATTTTAGTACTGAGGTGTGAAGTTATCGCTAGGGTAAGTGGTAAATTGACAGCGGCTGATGTCGAGAAGCAAGAGGTGGTGCAAATGTGAGGTTCCTGAAAAATTGGTGTAGCATTTGCGTTAACCACTGGGCCTGCTTACTTTATGACTTTGACACCTAATCTTTCTAATTAATTTATTCTTTCCCCATGCTAAATCTTTTTTCCCAATTTGGTGCCAGTCAATTTGGATTATTTAATTGGTGGTAGTGGCCTAATGCTTGATTTTTAAAGGGTCAAGGGGCAAATTATTTTTGATTTTTAGACTATATCATCAAACGTCTGGTCTGCCTTGGCGAAATCGAACAATGGATTGCTGGCGCCATGGGATATTGGCTGCAACGACCCATGGAACTAGAATGGGTCTATCGTGTCAACATCGAGCCAATCCCGAAACAATTGGCGACAAGCCAGTTTCAGGGGTTAGGCATGTTGGATTTGACGTGGAAAAGGTCAAGAAGGCCGAGTTATGTGTTATACCTTATAAGGTAGCGATTCCGAACCCCAAAGGGAAAGAGTTCGCCAGGCTGGTGTCATTCATGCATATAGATGGTTCCAGCTTTGTTATCCACCTTATAACATTGAAGCCACAGGAATATCATCTCTTGATTTCATTCCTTTCAATGGTGGATTGTTTCTTGGTCAGCCTCAAAGTTGTGGACAATCTAGTCCCTATTTTGAACATCTATGGATCCAGGTCAGAGGCCTCGGCTCATGATGAGACAAAAGTCATACAAGCTCGTATACTCCAAGGGTTTGGAGAATACTGGGATTGTGAGATTTGCATCAGAATGATGATGGGGCCCATGGCCAATCACACTGGTGATTTAGGGTTGTGTCCTGAAATCCTTGGACTAAAAGGGCTTTTCACCAAATTTAACTTGGCTGATGTCAGCAAATATCAATGTGACTTCAGTGACAAAAAAGTTGGAGAAAAGTTCTTGGCTTCCAATATTCAGGTACTGAAATTGTGTATGCTGGCTTGGATGCCTATTAATCAATTGCCATATTTTTGGGGTTTTTCCACTACCGATTCTGTGGCGAATTTAGTGGGGTTAGGGAAATGTACCCCCTTGATATTTTGTCGCCGGCCCAAGTGAAAACCTTGGCTTTCTGCTTTTATATGGTCTATTCTCAAGACCTAACGGGGTTCGAGGATAGAAACTTTGTAGAAGAGAAAGACATCGTAAAAAGGCAGTTATTCAAGGTATACCACATGACGCAGCAAGAAGTAATGGCCAGGTGGGCTACACAATTTCAGGCTGACCTGCCAGCGTATTTGTGTCCTGTGGATATTAAAAATCTGGCTAAAGCTTTGGACCACACTTTACTGTCTGGGATTTATCCCAAGGCGCTAAAAGCTGGCCCTAGGAAAAAGAAATTAAATCAGTGGGAGGATTTAAGTGATTCAGATAATATGGATACAATGGATCAACAGGTCAATAGGACAAAGGAGGTGATTAACCAGGGTTTTTTTTGACCTACGAGTCACAAGCCAAGTGGCTTGTTGACCTAAAACTTTACAAGCCATTCCAAATTTTTACAAGCCAATTTTATAATATCAGTATATGTGAATAAATTCCAATGCTACAGTACCGGACAAATTCGTTGCAGCACCAGTAATCTTTTGGTGAATGTCTTGGCGATTTACTGGGTTTTTACTGGTAGAAATTTCGAGATGAAATAGTGGATTACTGGTGCTTTACTAGTTGATAAGCTTGGCGACCATTACGCATTACTGGTAACATACTTCAATAAAATACACGCATACTTTTTATACGCAAGTAATCAATACAATGTCCGTAGTTTTGGCCTTCATTCTGCTTTGCGTTTTTCCCCTTAAAAAAATACGGACGTCCGCCATCCTCATGAATATTAATGAATCGAAAATCATTTAGTTTTCTCGCCTAAAAGTTGTGTAACGAAAAAAGACCAGAAAGAAGGAATGGGCTTTTATTGTGACTGTTTTAGCCACTGAGCATTTCAGCTACTGGGAAAGGTGAACATTGAGCAGGCTGTGTTCAGGCAAATGACAGTCCATGTGAAGAGTTTTTTTGACAAATTATTTTATAGTTCCTTATGCTTATGGCTCCTTTTGAGAACAATTGCGAAAGCCATTTTTAGCTTTCATCAAAGAGACGATTATAGGTGTGCATTAAAGTTTGAAGCATACTGAGATGTTATCTATTTTTAAATGTAGAAAAACCATAATTCTTTCTAGTTTTCAACCCGAATTCTCCAAATAAATATACTTAAAGGTTGATGTTCTATCATGTTCATGTGTATAAACCATAGCGATATTTAATTTCTGATGTGTGTCTCGATTTGACCAGAACCACATTTCATCGACTGAGACTGATACAGTCTTTGTTTATGGAAGTTTTCTGTAACTTCAGGCATCAATACTATTTTAGTTATTATTTTTCATGTTAAGTGTAAACAAATCAGTTCAAGTAATACGGTAATAGTAGAATTAAAAATGTACATTTTGGTTGCTTTTGGAGAAGTTACCAATTCAAAATAAAAACGGATAAATACAAATAAATGAGTGGTGGATAAATCAAGACATAGATGAAAACACCACATTGATGCATGCAGTGTCAGTTTAATTTCACTAAAATTGTACAGTAGCTTTAATGCTAAGTGGCAGAACGCCCACAATCAAACGCCATTTCTCCTTTTTGCTTCACTTATATCCATGAGGATGGCGGACGCCCATATTTTTGTGAAGGAGAAAAACGAAAAGCAGATAGAAGGCTAAAATTACGGACATTGTATTGATTACTTGCATATAAATAGTATGCGTACGTATTTTATTGAAGTATGTTACCAGTAATCCACTAGTAATGCGTCATGGTCGCCAAACTTTTCAACTAGTAAAGCACCAGTAATCCACTATCTCATCTCGAAATTTTTCACCAGTAAAGACCCAGTATATCGCCAAGACATTCACCAAGAGATTACTGGTGCTGCAACGAATTTGTCCCGTACTGTAGGTTATTTTTTAAAGAAATGTATATATTGAGCATCACGGCAATCGATCAAAAAAGAGATGTCATTCAACATTTATTCAATAACATTTTAGAGCCGTTAATTCATTAAAATTCAGGCAACATTTGAAATTTTTGTGTTTGATCGAAGTCTAATCTGCAAGCGTTGTGGAAAATATTTTCCAGCAAACTATCCAAGAACATAATGACTTTGAATTACATGAGAAATCGAAGGTCAAGTCCTCTATGACGACAAGTGAGAGTTCAAAAAAGGTATTGATCTTTCCTGCCTGAAACGCTGGAAAATTTTTTTGGGTATTCACATCCTGTGATGCTGGAAAATCAATTTTCCAATCACTTATTTGAAGAATCAGCTTCGGATTTTTTGTTCAAAAGTCGTAATTTCTGGAATTTTATGTTTGAAAAACTTTAAAACCATTAATTTATTCACACACTCTCATGAACTTGGCCGAAAAGATATGAGTAAAGAGTAGAAATTTCCGAAAACTACTTCCATGAAGCTTTTGGATTGATTTTACATTAAGAAAGGAATAATCGCTTCAAAAAGTTTACAGACTTGACATATTTATCTTCCTCAAAAAATATGTCAAGGGAAAAATGTGAATCTTCATTAAATATCAAGATGAAACATTGAAGATTACCAATTAAAACGTGAGATAATATGTTTAAGATGATTAAAACCATTAAAGATTAAATGATAAATGAAGGTAGACATGTTAGAAGCAGCGCCTGAGCTTGGAAATAAATAAAAATGCATAAAATTTCGAGATTATGGCCTTCTAAAATGCACCAAAATGCATCTTTTCTGTATCCGATATGATCAAACACATGACCCAAAAAATTCTGACAAGCCATTTTGGCTTGTTGGACTAAAATTCTACAAGCCATTTTGTCGGTCCAACAAGCCATGGCTTGTAAAATGCTAAAAAAAACTATGTGATTAACCGACTGCATACAGAAATGTTGCAAGGGGTTTTATTTTTCAAACTAACCGATCTAGTAGATGTAGTATGGTATATCACGGCAGGTCTTGCCATGAATAAAACTCCTCGACAGGACTGGTTGAAGCAGCTGCAATTGTTTCAACTTGGAACGGCTGCTACAAACCAGTGGAAATCTACACTGGTATGGCTAAGCATGACAGAGATCATTGGATGGCGGACTTGAGGAATTATGAGCATGTTACGGACTCAACAAAGTTTTCTGCATTGGAGAAGGCATGCAACTTAATTCCTCTACCATTCTTTGTTTTCTGGCCTCATGGCTGTGCGGAGTACGATTACATACTGAGGGAATTATTGAATTATAATTTTCTCAAATCCTACTCAAAGGAGTGCAGAGTTGATCAAAAAGATGGCATAGAAGACTGATGATAGGGTTTTACAGAATTTTAGCATAGCAGCATCCTTACCCCCAATGGAACCCGAATGTGCTGTAAAAGACCAACAGTTGCTTTTTTGACATAAGGTTCTACTATGCAGAATTCAGAGCTAAAACCCCATCGCTGTGATATGGCCTGGCACCAGACACACCTACTCTCCAATGGGTCAAATTAGATGTAAGCCGGCTGACTATCTGACGTATACATATGAATTTCCTGAAAAGTGTTTTTACTGGAGGCCTCTGCTGACGGAATTACTTATGGTTATCCATACTTATGGTAACAAAACCAAACAATCTGATTTCAGGATGAAATCTGATATACTTGACTGAGATGATGAACCTACAGTTCAGTCAGGTCAAGTGGATGAGGATGTCATAGAATTAGAGAGTGAGGAAGAGGTAGATTCCATGCTCCTGGGAGAGGAAAGCTGCAAGCAGGTCAACAATGAAGACACATTATTGTATATTTGGATTGCTGACCCAAAGCAGCCGAATCAGCGATGACAGCATCTTCTGTCATGCAGCTGCAACTGCAACCACAAGTTGTGACACAACTGCAGACAGAAATGTTGCCACTGCTGCCAGGCTTACCTATGCCACAAGCAGGGCCATGCACAAGGATAGGTGGGGGGGGGGGGGCGGCCGCCCCTTCATTGAGGCAGTAACTCTAAACTGAAAAGATCTGTTTGGTGGACTTTAAAAGGTCAAAATCTCAAAATTTTCTGGCGCATCGCACCGGTAATTATTACAATATTCTATCAGGCGCGGCTGTTAGCATATCTACTTTGACTCACTAATTAGTGCTCAACAGTTTCTATCAATCAAGTTAGCTCATTTCATTTTCTAATCGTTTACAGTCAATTATGTCACCCAAAATAAAGATTTTTCATCAGGTCTCTCAATTTCTTCTCTCAATGATTGGAATTTTTTAAAGGTTTGCAATCTGAACTTTTGCATTTATTGAAGGTGGAAATTGAAGACATTACTCTAGAACCCGATTTCAAAACATCTGTTGGAAAGATTCATTTTTCAGCATTTTAGAATACAAAAACCTGAAAATTTTTCCGGCGCTGCGCACCGGAATGGGAAGCAAATTACTCTTCATCACTCTGATTTTAATTTATTTCCCAACATTATGAAGGTTCATTTTCCAGCATTTTAGAAAGTGAAAATCAAAAAATTTTTCCAGTGCTCTGCGCCGGACCATTCCATAGAACATCAATATATTCTTCATGAGCTCATTTTGACTAACATAACCAGAATTTTCTCTATTTTTTTCTTCATTTTTGCAGGTTTCTGACTACAAATACAACAAAATGCTTGGGTATGCTCCTAAAATGCATGAAAAAGCATCTGTAGCTACATTATAAGTGTTTTTAAAAATGTGGAAAATTGTTGGAAAATAAGGAAAAAAATTTTGGGTCCAGTTCTCATGTGGAAAAAATCTTTGAGGAAAAAAAACAGTGATGCACACAGTATATCTGCGTAAGATAAACATTTTCTGGGGCTATTCAGTGAAAAAATCTAGTCCGCCCCCCCCCCCCCTGATGAAAAAATCCTGCGCATGGCCATGGCCACAGGTGATACAAGCATCTACTACGAATGCAAGTCAGTACTTGTCCAGCATAGAAAGTCAGGCTCATGCACAAGAAATTTCGATTGTTAGTCAATACTCAATATTAGTCAATTTAGTCAACATTAGTCAATACATGGATACTGAAGGTGTGAAAAAGAAAGAGGAAAATCAGACAGCTGGGACACCTATCCATACTGTGGTGGAAACACCACAAGAGTTAGCGGCCCCGCTGGCTGAACAAGTTAAGGAAATTCAAGTTTTGGCCTTGACCTGGGATGCAGAAGGTGTTCCCATATTATATACTGCTGAGGCTATAAAAAATATGAAAGAAAAAAGATTAAATGACAGGCGAATTTTTGTTAACTTGAGAAAGAAACGAAAAACAAAAGCCCGTCAGGAGAAGAAAAAGATAGAAAAGGCAATCGCGCAGCCTGCAAAGGTCATGCAGCCAAAACCTGCCAAAACTTCTGCTCCAGCTTCAGTAATGGTATTTGTGACCACCCTATCTTCAACTAATCCTATGTCGCAGACTGCCTCTACAGATATTTTATCTACAGCCACAAGTCAGTCCATGCAATTTCTGTCACAGGCTACAGACACCTCTGCTTCCAGAAGGTGTCAGCCTAAGGTGCAGGGAGCGCCTAGCAAGCCACAGGTTGCAGGACAAAAAGTTCAAATCTTTAAACTGGAAAAAATAAAGCCATTAACTCTGGTTACAGTTGACACAAATTAACAAACACCAAGAATGATGGTGGAATTATTCCAGGATGTATTGTTGGATTTTTAGCAAGTTACCAAGGATAAAAGTAGAGCCAGAAGTCCAATTTCTTTTGCTACACCAGAATTGGCTAATTATTTCCGTAATAAGCAGTTTGAAGATCCAGAGATTTGGCTGATGGTCAATAAAGTGGTGAGGACTATGTATATACAAACTGTATTAGCCACAGTTTGATGTCCAAGGAGGATTTTTGTAGGACTCACGAAATATTCTAGAGCCACTATGGGATAGGATCATTCCTGAAATTGTTCTTGAATGGCTCACGGAATATTGAGCGAGTGTTGTATCTGCAGCAGTCAGATATTTGTGTTTGATGATATTCCTTATGCTTGACTATGCACCACTTACAGCTGAGCAGATCGGTAAATGATCAGTCTGGGCCAAAGTGTTCGCAAATGTCATGCTGTTACAGGAATATCCGAGTGCCACTGCTTCAGATATTTTTAAGACGGTGATGTATAATTACAGTCAGCAAGCGGCAGAGATGGATGTCAAAAGGTCAGGTAGCCCAAGTATTCAGACTGCTGCTAAATTTAGCAAAGTTCAGAACAATGAGGGACAGACCTTTCAGGCACCCGGACTCACAAGCAGTCAAACTGGTGGTCAAGGAGCCACAGTTGATGCAACTAACCAGGTCTTCACTGGCCAGAGTACTGGCACTGGGCAAGCCTCCAGAACTGTTCCAAAACAACAGCAACCTATACAGCATCCACAGGGTGCTAGGGGAGCTCGTGGAGGACATGGAAGGGGTGTCCAACCAGGCCAGTTTCATTTTAACAATCTGAACAGGGGTAGAGCTAGTTATGTTGGTGGCTGAGGTATATACCGAGGACAACACCCTTGTGGTGCATTCTGAGGTTGCGGAGGCCATCAACAAGGCCAGCAGCAAGGCGGCAGGCAACAACAGTAATTTTAGCCACAAAGACTTTGGTCTAAAATCCTCCCATCTTGATTCACATTCCATTTATTCAAAAAATACAAAAAACATAAAAACATAATAAAATCACAAAAATCCAAAAACATTATAAAAT
Organism: Romanomermis culicivorax; assembly: GCA_963922205.1. NCBI lineage: Eukaryota > Metazoa > Nematoda > Enoplea > Mermithida > Mermithidae > Romanomermis > Romanomermis culicivorax. Next base: position 1,317,419 of record CAWUHX010000034.1, read on the forward strand.
ACAAAAATATTATTTTAACTTTTGGTTGTGTTGTTGCATTCAAAATCTCGTTTTTTGGCTCAAGCTCATTGCTTGAGTCCACAATTTTGGTTCAAATTATTTCACTTATTTTTGCATTTATTATTTTTTTCCCTGATTTGATTCTCATCCTTTTGCCTCATAAAATTTTTTCTTGTCATTATTTTTGTGCCTTGTAACTTTCATTTTCTTGTCATTTGTGCCATGTATTTTAAAATTTTGCTCAATAGTTTCACCCTACGAGTTTTGTAAATACTTGTTCATCATGTAGTATTTTATTTTTTTGTACCAAAAAACGATGGCGAACCAAACGAGTGAGAAGGGGACGAAAGTAGCTGATTACTGTAGGGATTGGGACGCTGCTACCAAAGACACCATATCACTCGATGGGATGAGATGATCAATTGTGGAGGAAGGTACCTAGGAGCCTCAAGGCACACTGGCGAAGCCAGGGTAGGTCAAGCCGGCGCAGAGTCGTCAATCCATTAGATGCTGGATCAGTGATTGATCGTGCTGCGGCATCTCAGTGGACAGACCTGGGTAACCTTGTAAAACACTTAACCTTGGAGGTTGTCATGACTAATACACCCTTTGGGGTCAGGTCATGATGATTATGACCTGTACACCCTTCGGGGTCGGATCATCTTTTATGGAGTTGGGATTCAGTAGTAGGTCACACCCTAAAAAATAAAATTCCTGCTCATGGTTTCCTCCTTCACCTCCTGTTGGTCAGTTTCAAGGCCCGAGGGATGTTGGGGATGTACTTACAGTAGCATTAATCCCACATCTATGGAAAATTTTTTTTAGCTAGGTGCCGAACAAGTTATTTAGCCTTTTGATTTTTCCCCTAAAACAAAGGAAATTTAGTTTGACAAGTCTGGAACTGACACAAAGTAAATGAAATACAAGCGGATAAACTTTTAATCATTTTTTTATACGAAACTAAGCGAATTTATCAATTTTAGGGAGAGCAACTAAAAATGTATCTGTGCAGCCAAATTTTTCCCAAGTTGCACATTGCAACCTGACTTTTACAACAATAACTCTGAGGATTGATTTGAATAATGACTGATCTAATATGTGAGCCTTATTATTCTGTGTTTGATTAAGAATGTATTCAAAATGATTGATCTGTTAGTGGGCTTCTACTGTGATTTGGAAGTGTTTTTAAATAAATTTGTTGAAAAAAGCACCGTTTCTATACTCCCACATTCGTTTACAAACTTTTCAGTTTTGGCTTGTTGAAATTTAGAACGACCTGTAAAATTCTGACAACAGGAGCCAATTGGCCTGTCGAGAAAAAATGAAAAAACCCTGGTTCCAATTAGCACAAAGGGCCAAAAAGAATTTGTGCCAATGGCACAAAAAAAATTTTCACCCTAAAAACATACTGAAAACCTTTACAAAGTTCTGTGCCAAAAATTTGATAAAAACATAGCTAAAGATATTTCCACTGAACTAATTTGCATAAAAGCCATACCTATTTTATTTTATCTAGCCAAGTCAGTGGAATAAGAAAAACTGATCAGGAAAACAGTTTACATGATTTGGAAAAAAATCGAATTCTGCGAGCATTTAGATATTACCAAGTAGAATTTGTCAGAAAGTTTATATATTTCTTTAACATTCAGCTAAGAATTGCTTCTTAACAACGATGTAGAGATTAGATAAAGGATGTAAATAAGTCGTGTCTATTGTTTTTCCCCTGAGGCCTTTTCCCTAGGAGGGGAAAGACGTCAAAATTTTTCTCCCCACTTTCTAGAAGTTGTATTTTGCTTAGAAATGCTCATAGATGCTTTATTTAATTGTTTTCGTGCTTCTTCAAGCCTTCTGGTGTTTTTAAAGCCGTGAATTCATCACAATTGAGCAAAAAATGAAATTTTCGAGTTTGAAGTCCAATGTACAAGCATAGTGGAAAAAATTTTTCAGCAAACTGTCCAAGAGCATAATGACTTTGAATTACACGATAAATCGATGGTTGTGTCTTCTATGATGACAAGTGAGTGCCTAAAAAAGATATTGATCTAAATTTTAATTTTAAATAATTAAAATTTTAATTAAATCTAAATTTTAAATCTAAATAGATAAATTTTTGTGTTGACGATGTCGGAAAATCAATTTTCCAAACATTTATTTCAATAATTAGATTAGAATTTTGAGTTCAAAAGTTATAATTTCTAGAATTTTATTTGAAAAAATTTAAAACCAGTAATTTGTTTGCAAACTCTCATGAACTTGGTAGAAGAGATATGAGTAACGAAGGAGAAATTTCAGAAAACTACTTCCATGAAGCTTTTGAACCGATTTCACGTTAAAAAAGAAATAATCGCTTCAAAAAGCTTACAAACTCTCTCAAAAACGGTGTCAAGGAAAAAATGCACATCTTCATTAAATATCATGCTGAAATATTGAAGATTACCAATTAAAACATGAGATAATACGTTTAAGATAATGAAATCTATTACAGACTAAGTGGCGCCAAGATGCATCTTTTCTGTATCCGATCCCCAAATATTTCTTCCCCAAATAGGGAAAGAGCCCAAAATTTTTCCCCCAAAAAAGCATGATTTGGAAAAAACAGTGATTGTGTTGCATAAATTTTTGATTGGAAAATTGTGGCAAGTGTCAATTTTTCTGTTCAAATCAAACACCAAAAATAAAAATTTCGGTTCCCAAAAGAAAAAGACTTTTTGGATATAAAGATTCAAGCTATAAGGAGCGCCTCAACAAATCTGGCCTTGATGACCTTGCATTTAGACGTATGTGTATCGACCTATCTTATATGTTCTTAATTTTGAAATTTAAAGTTATTCCACCTGACTTATTTTTCACTTTGAGTCCATTCAATTATCGTGCGTCTAACTTATTTAAATTGTATAGATCGAAATATAACTCTAACCCTTTAAAACATGATTTTTGCTCACAAAATATTGATGTTTGGAATTCCCTACCCAATGATATCATTTGTTCGAACAATATGCCCTGTTTTCGGTCTAAATTGAGTCATTTTTTAAAGCTCAATTTGCACATGCTTCTGTCACGTCCAGGCCCGTAACTAGGAATTTTTTTCAGGGGGGGGGGGGGAATCACCAAAATGTTTTGACTTACTCAAAATTCGGCGAATGGAGGTCGCGCAGCGACCAACCAGTAGGCTGAGGGGTCCAGGGTGGCGCGCTTAAGCGCCCCCTGGTGGGGTCTGGGGCGAAGCCCCAGAAAAAATCAATTTTTAGCACTGTTAGTGCTCGAAAAATTTCTTGAAACGCTATATTTAAAATACATAATTGAGAAAACTCAAGATCAAAATTTATTGGCACTAAACAACTAATAAAATCTATTCAAAATTAATGAAGTGCTATTCTTCATTTTCTGAATTCAAAATTATAATTCATTGCGCATCAAAATTTATTGTTTGAATTGAACTAACCTGCTGATGATGCTACTGAAAGGTCTGCTGGCGTCGACGATTCTGTAGAAGCGGTAGTTGATGCTAGTGTCACAACTGGATTAATATTTAAATAAATTTTAACTCATTAGAACGATGATACAATTTTATTCTAACTAACCTGTTGATTCTGAAGGTTTTTGAGAATCATTCACAGCACTAGATTCATGTGAAGAAGCTGAATTTGATGTACACATTGACCTTTGTTGTTTAAATTTGAAGATGTGAAATAGCTAGTGATACGCTTCATATAGTATTAGATTCAAAGGTTGAAACAATCCCGAAAAAATTTTCATGAACTTCAACCCCTACTAAACATCCAATGCAAATTATAAAATACGTACAGCAAGAAAAAGCGTAATATTATGTAGGAAACAGCGAAATGAAAGTCAATCAATATTCCACAAACGCATTATACTGTTAGACATGCAAATTTTATTATAAAATATAATATTTGTACCTTTAACCCTTCATTTTTATGATTCAATAAAGGAATAGAAAAAAATTCACAGGTGTCAAGAGTAGTCACTTGTTCACATACATGCGCTCGATCAGATTTGCTAAAAAATTTTTTCGGATTTCATTTCAGGGGGGGGGGGAATTCCCGCCATTCCCCCCCCCCTAGTTACAGGCCTGGTCACGTCCATGAGCTTTTTCTATACTAGTCGTATTTACTCTTATTCGCATTTAATAAATTTCTTTCTTTCTTTCTTTCTTTCTTTCTTTCTTTCTTTCTTTCTTTCTTTCTTTCAATCCCACTGAATGAACATATAAAGTTAACAACATCTTATTCATTCACCAGTCATCAAAGTGTGTTGTGATAATAAAAACATACTATCGAAATGGAATTCACTTGCGTTTGAGACAAATAAAAGTAGTCAGTATACTATAATCATTGACAGAAAATTTTGCATTTTCAGTCCCCAAAATGACTAAAAATCATGGAAATTAAGCCTTATGTAGATCAGTCAAAAAATTTGTGCCAATTGGAACAAATGCTCAAAAATTTTTGTGCCATTCCAAATTTTTTGTGCCAAAAACCATGTTTTGGCACAAAAAACACTGGACAAATAAAAGTAATAAATATTACACTTACTGACTCGGCATGAAGCACTGCGAAAATTTTGAGTTTTCAGTAGAGCTTCACACCCGGTACCCCAATTACCCGGGTACAAAATGAAAACCATTACCCGGGAACTTTGGGTACCCATTTTGTATCACGTATAATATGTAGACTTGAAAGTAGAGGTGTATGCATAAATTTTTTAGCCTTTTACAAGCCATGGCTTGTTGGACTGACAAAATGGCTTGTAGAATTTTAGTCCAACAAGCAAAAATGGCTTGTCAGAATTTTTTGAGTCATGTGTTTGATCATATCGGATACAGAAAAGATGCATTTTGGTGCATTTTAGAAGGTCCTAATCACAAAATTTTCCCGCGCTTTGCGCCGGTTATAACTTGAATAAGCATTATTATTTATTTCCTAGCTCAGGCGCTGCTTCTAACATGTCTACCTTCATTTATCATTTAATCTTTAATAGTTTTAATCATCCTAAACGTATTATCACATGTTTTAATTGGTAATCTTCAATATTTCATCTTGATATTTAATGAAGATTCACATTTTTCCCTTGACACATTTTTTGAGAAAGATCAATACGTCAAGTCTGTAAACTTTTTGAAGTGATTATTCCTTTCTCAACGTATAATCAATCCAAAAGCTTCATGGAAGTAGTTTTCGGAAACTTCTACTCTTCTTGCTCATATCTATTTGGCCAAGTTCATTAGAGTGTGTTAATAAATTGATGATTTTAAAATTTTTCAAACATGAAATTCCAGGAATTACGACCTTTGAACAGAAAATTCAAAACTAATTTTTCAAACAAGTGGTTAGAAAATTGATTTTCCAGTATCGCAGAATGTCAATACCCAAAAAAATTTTCCAGCGTTTCAGGCAGGAAAGATTAATAGCTTTTTTGGGCTCTCACTTGTCATCATGGACGACTTAACCGTCGATTTCTCATGTAATTCAAAGTCATTATGTTCTTGGATAGTTTGCTGGAAAATTTTTTCCACAACGCTTGCAGATTAGACTTCGATCAAACACAAAAATTTCAAATGTTTCCTGAATTTTAATGAATTAACGGCTCTAAAATGTTATTGAATAAATGTTGAATGACATCTCTTTTTTTATTCGATTGCCGTGGTGCTCAATATATACATTTCTTTAAAAAATAACCTAGCATTGGAATTTATTCACGTATACTGATATTATGAAATTGGCTTGCAAAAATTTGGAATGGCTTGTAAAATTTAAGGTCAACAAGCCACTTGGCTTGTGACTCGTAGGTCAAAAAAACCCCTGGAGGTGTGCAAATTTTGCTTTGTCTCGTCAATAACATTGAGCTATCATGATGTGATGTGTAGTATTTTGCAGCGTAGGTGCGTCGATGATGTGTATCAATCATCATCTCTAGCATTATATTCGCAATATACCTACCTATGCAGCCTATTGTATACAACAACACAACCACTGTTTCAACACAAGTGTTGAAAAAAATTATGTAGTAGGGACTACGGAGTGTGTGTAATGCATCATTCTATTTTCACAGTGTATCTGTCTAATATTATATATGTACATTAACATTACAACTCATTTTAACATGTACCTGGGTATACACGGGTACATGTTAAAACCCTCCGGGCGCAGCTGCTGTACCCTAAGCCTAAACTTGAGGAAAATTTTAAAGGAAAAATAAATGTCTACTCACTAGTCACAGAAATCAAAGGTCAAAGTTAACAAACAACTCATAAACAATAATTAGGCTGTGCATACCTGTAAGACCTCCGACCAGTTGGGGGAGGGGTGTAAATCCGAAATTTTTTTTTTGGGGGGGGTAGAAAAAAGTCGAAATTTCCCCCCAAAAAAGCTAAAGAATATACACTTTTTTGCACATTTTTTAAATTTTTTCCAAACTGGGGGGGGAGGGTTAGGTGATGTTGGGCACATGATTGGCCAAGTAAGGGCGGAAAATTTCCGGAAGATATTCCCAGGAACCTTTTGAATTGATTTTACGTTAGCAAAGAAATAATCGCATCAAAAAGCGTAGAGACTTGACGTATTGATCTTTCTCAAAAGGAAAAAATGCGAATCTTCATTAAATATCATGATAAAATATTGAAGATTACCAATTAAAACATGGCATAATACGTTTAAGATGATGAAAACTAATATAGATTAAGTGATAAATGAAGGTAGACATGATAAAAGTCGCGCCTGAGCTACTTAATAAATAATAATGATCATTAAGGTTATAACCGACGCGAAGCGCCGCAAAATTTTGAGATTCGGACCTCCTTAAATGTACCAAAATGCATCTTTTCAATATAAAAACCCCAAATTGTTCTTCCACATTTGTGGAAAGACCCCAAAAATTTTTTCCACATTCCAGATTTTTTTCCACATTATAGTGCAAATGTGGAAAAAACAGTGAGGCCGGGAACCCACTTATAAAATTAAGCTCAAATTTTTCTGGCCCCGGCACAAAGAACTCCTAAAATGCACCAAAATGCATCTTTCCAATATGAAAACACCAAATTTTTCTTCCACATTTGTGAAGAGACCTCAAAAAATTTTTCCACATTATTACAGATTTTTTTCCTCATTATAGTCACCGTTTTTTCCTCAAATGGGGTCTTTTGAGGAAAAAAATTTCGAAATGAGGAAAAAAAATTTTGGGTATGGTTCTCATTGTGGAAAAAATTTTAGGGAACTCTAAACCGAAAAGATGCGTTTTGGTGGACTTTAAAAGGTCAAAATCTCCCCCCCCCCAACTGGTCGGAGGTCTTACAGGTATGGGTATAATTATAACTATATTCTACGGGGGCGGCCGTTAGCATATCTACTTCGACTTTCTAATTAATGCTCAACAGTTTCTATCAATCAAGCTAGCTCGTTTCATTTTCTAATCGTTTACAGTCAATTATGTCGCCGAAAAGAGAGATTTTTTATCAATTCTCTCAATTTTTTCTCTCGATAATTGGAATTTTTTAAACGTTTGCAATCTGAACTTTTGCGTTTATCGTAAGTGGAAATTGAAGACATCATTCTAGACTGCGATTTTAAAACTTTTCTTCACGAATTATCATACCTGTACTTGGGGGGGTTGGGGGGGGACCCCCCCCCAACTCGGCCAACCCTATACCCAAAATCATTTCCCCCCCCCCCAACCCCCCCCCCCCCAGTTTGGAAAAAAAAATTTTTTTTTCAAAAAAGTGTATGTTTTTTGGCCTTTTTTGGGAAAAATTTCGACTTTTTCCTACCCCCCCCCCCCCAACTGGTCGGAGGTCTTACAGGTATGCGAATTATCTGTTAGAGAGATTTATTTTTCAGCGTTTAGAATATAAAAACCCGAAAATTTTTCCGTCGCTACGCGCCGGAACGGGGAGCAAATTACACTTCATCATCTGATTTTAATTTATTTCCCAACGTTATGAACGTTCATTTTCCAGCGTTTTAGAAAGTGAAAATTCAAAAATTTTTCAAAAGAACTAAATAAAATTAGATGATTCTAATCGGAATCACAGAAATGTTGATAGCGGATAAATTAATGAGAACTCTATCGTTAACTTGCTTTATCCGCTCCTATATAACACCAACATATTCTTCATGAGCTCTTTTTGACTAACATAACCAGAATTTTCGCAATTTTTTCCTCATTTTTACAGGTTTCTGACCATACCTGTAAGACCTCCGACCAGTTGGGGGGGGGGGGGTAAATCCGAAATTTTGGGGGGGGGAGTAGGAAAAAGTCGAAATTTTTCCCAAAAAAGGCCAAAAAACATACACTTTTTGACAAATTTTTCTAATTTTTTCCCAACTGGGGGGGGGGGGTTGGGGGGGGTTGGGTTGGGGGGGGGGGAAATCATTTTGGGTACTGGGTTGGCCAAGTTGTGGGGGGGGGGTCCCCTCCCAACCGGCAACCCCCCCCCCAAGTACAGGTATGTTTCTGACTACATATACAACAAAATGGTTGGGTATGCTGTATGCACCTAAAAATGCATAAAAAAGCATCCGTAGCCAGCCACATTATGAACGTTTTTAAAAATGAGGAAAATTTTTGGAAAATGAGGAAAAAAATTTTGGGTCCGGTTCTCATGTGGAAAAAATCTTCGAGGAAAAAAAACGGTGATTATAGTGCAAATGCGGAAAAAACAGTGGTGCTTGTTAATGTTTTTTCCAGAAAATGCTCACAGTAAACTCGCTTTCCTGACGACGTTACGCTAAAAGCAACAACCTGATTGTAAAACATCAATTACATTTTATAGACAATTCTTTTTAAATTAGTATGAAACAATCTATAAAATCCCATCCCGTACTCCACATCTTTTACGGCCTTTAAAAGTTCTAAAAGGAGGATGAAGAAAGCCGAAAAAGTCATTTGGAACTTTTTCCGATGACCTTTCGATATAGAATGCCGCAGAATTTTTTTATTTCTGTATGTACTGCCCAACACATTGTGTTAAAATTACAAAAAAAAGCTTGCCGTTTTGAGAGCTGTAGAGATTCTCACTGCTCTGTCATTCAAATATGTTGAAGCTAAATAAATTTCTAACTATAGTCTGTTTTTTTTCAAATGAGCCTCGGCGAAGAGAAAGATTTTCAGGCATATGAACAGACTATAATAAAGTTCTGAAAAAATAGAAGTCGTATTTACCTATAGTCTGTTTTCTATGAAATGCTTCCAAATATAAAAGTGACACAAATCAGTGTAACGCCCAGATGCAGCAGTATCTCAGCTCTCCGCCTAGGCTCTAGAATACTTTTTCTTGGTAGGGAAAACGAGCTCCTCAATGATCCAATATGCAGGAAGTAATAGGAAACCAACAACAACAACTACGATAACGATTTCCAAACTCTCAAATACACGAATTTTCCCGATGAATACACGATTATTTCCCGAAGAACATGTGACTATGAATACAATTTATACCAGAATAAATGGTAACAACGACTGACTTTTTCATCATGCTTTGCTTCTTTTATACCACTTCTCTAAGCCACGCCTTTACGTCATGGTAGGCCCGCTTCTGTAATTTGTTTTCGGGCCAATTGCTGCTTCTCTTTACACGCTTCTGTTTACTGTATGATTTATTACCACGCCTTCATGTTTTAGTTTATCCTATGCTTAATTTCCACGCCTACTAATTATTATGTACACTTCTCCAATGTGATGACGGCTACTGTTCAACTTGAGACTCGCGTCTGGGTTGGGGTTTTTGCATTTTATTACATGGCAGGTGTTTTTAAGACATTGGGGGGATACTGTATTTCTTGGGAATGTGCATCTTCAAGTGACTCGAGTGGGTTATAGAAGCGGTGCCAACGTGTGAAATTATTGTGCCATGATTCCTAATGGGGTTACTAATGGATTTTGGTGTTGGAATGCTCAAAAACAAAGTACTTATACAATACTTGAAAAAAATGTACGGGAGCATCAACAAGACGGAAAACCAGACACACTTGAAAATACGTCACGAGAATGAAATTATATACAGTAATATGATCTACATTTTATACATTATGAATTTACACTAATTCTTATCACTTATCTTACATTTCCCTCCTTCCAAAGTTGAACATCCTCGTTCCAGGGAAATTCGATGAATGGAGGTTTGTCAGACAAGTAAGGCATCTTGGGTGATGAAGAGGAATAGTCTTTTTTTTGAAAAGTAGGGTGCAGCCAGGAGAAAAATAGGGTGCAATTTTTTTTTTGAAAATAGGGTGCAATTATCAGTGGATGCTCAATTGTGACATTAGGATACACGAATCGAATTACTTTGTAGGGGCCATTGTGATGGGGCAAAAATTTGGGTGTTAAACCCTGCTTGCAGGAATGATTTTAGTATAGAACTAGATCATCTGGCTTGTAGTTGATTTCATGGGTATTCTTGTTGTATTGAGACGTGTATTGGTTCTGCGCTTTTTGTAAACTTTTCTGAACTGTGGACAGAGCGTCTGTGAAATGGGATTTAACTTGAAGTGCATAGTCATCAATATCTATCATATAGGAGGTTAGAATGAAATTGAGTGCTGCGTCAGATGGTAAGTTTGGTTCTCGGGCATGTAAGAGTTCAAATGGGGGGTAGCAGGTGCTATCATTCTTGTGAATATTGATGGAAAAAACTGCTAACAGTAGATAATCGTCCCAATCAGTATGTTTGGTATTAACGTACATACATATGCATGCAGCCAGGGTTTGGTTGCAGCGTTTCACTTCCCCATTGGCAATGGGGTGATGTGGTTTTATGTGAACTTTTCGGGTATTACATACTCCCGTGATTCGCATGAATAGGTCAGAGACAAAATCTGATCCAGGATCACAGAGTACGACTTTCGGGGAACCATGCCGCCGGTGGCATACTGGTTACAAATAGATGGGTGATAGTGGCTGCCCTAATGTTGGGGGTTGGAAAAGCTTCCACGTACTTTGTGAAATAGTGAATGAAAACAACAATGAAACGGTTTCCATTCATAGTTTGTGGCAATGGGCCGATGCAATCAATACCTACTCTGTGAAATGGTCCGGTGACTTGAATAGGGACAAGACTGGCATGTACTTTGTGATTTAAAATTTTGTTGATTTGGCATGTGTGACAAGTTTTGCAGTATTCATATACATCTGTGTTCTTTTTGGGCCAAAAATATTTTTGCCGCAGGGGGTGCAATTTTTCAGGTGAAGCAAAATGAGCCGCGAACTTTCTGTCATGATGGGATGCAATAACACTATGAATTTTTGAGTTTGGGATATATAATTTTGGTTCATGGACAATAATGCGATAGAGGATGTTGTTTTGTAATGCAAATTTCATCAGGGTTGGTGGGTGTCTTTGGATGATTTTGGTAAGTATTGCTTGTGTCATTGCATTATAATTTTGCAAAGTTTTTCTGTTCTTCTTTCTGCTCAGAAGCTTCAGCATCCAGAATGGCATTGATAATGGATATCTCAGGTCTTGTTTCAAGTTGCTTGATATCAAAAGAGGATTTTGCCGTGTCGGAGGGGAAATGAGAAATAGCATCAGCATTCCCATTGGCAGTACCTTTCTTGGGACGAATATCGAGTTGAAACCTAGAAAAAGCCAACCCCCAACATGCAATTCTGGGGGAGGGGTTTTCCTTTTGCAGGACCGCCTGGATAGCAGTATGATCCATGTGAATAATGACATGTTGTTGAAAAAGATATAGCCGAAAATGTTTAATGAACTCTACTACGGCAAGGGTTTCTAATTCTGTTATAGGATAGTTGCGTTCTGCAGGTTTTAATGCATGACTCCCGAAGGCCATGGGGCGGTCAAGACCTTTGTCATCAAGTTGACTTAGGACTGCACCAATTCCGAGCTTTGATGCAACTGTTTGCAAGATAAAGGGTTTGTTAAAATCAGGGTGTTGCAAGACTGGAGCATGGATTAGCGAAGCTTTGAGTTTATCAAATGCATTCTGTTGCTCAGGACCCCATGAAAATTCGGAATTCTTCTTTAGTAATGCTGTAAGTGGACTAGAGATTTGAGAGCAATTGGGAATGAATCGTCAATAATAAGAGGGTAAGCCTAGAAATGATTTCACTTCTTTTGAGGTTTTTGGTGTGGGGATGTCAATAACGGATTTCACTTTGTTTGGATCTGGGGAAATACCCTGTTGTGAGATAACGTGGCCTAAATATTTGACTTGAGGTTGGCAAAATTTGCATTTCTGTATGTTGAGCTTTAATCTTGCTGTGGCAAAACGGCTGAGGATAATGTCTAGGCGCTTTATCATTTAAGCATGTGATTCCACAAAAACTGATACATCATTGAGGTAAATGAGCCCTGTATTCCATTGTAGCCCGGAAAGTATAACATCCATTAAGTGTTGAACTGTCAGGGGGCGTTTGTGAGGCCAAATGGAAGGATATTAAATTGGTGTTAACCTGCCGAGCAGTTAAAGGCAGTTTTTTTCTCTGTGATTTTCTGCAATGAGGATCGAATAATATACATTGGATTGGTCAAGTGAGGTGAAGTATTTCATCCCACCCAGGGTGTCTAGGATTTCATCGATTCGAGATAATAGGTATGTGTCCTTCTTTGTTACCTTATTCAGGCCTCTAAAATCGATGCATAAGAGATGCCTACCATCTTTTTTTGGAACAAGAACTGTTTTGGTACACCAAGGGGAATTGCTCCAACTAATTACACCAGCTTTCTCAAGTTGTTCAATCTCTGCTTTGATGATTTGTTTTTCTTTTGGGAATGTTCGAAAAAGTGGTCTGCGGACAGGTTTGCAATCATTCCTATTGATGCTGTGGGAGACAAGTGTCGTGTGATCCACATCCATTTTTGAGTTAGCCTATTGGGTGGGGTATTTAGATAAGAATCGTATTAGTTCGTTCTTTTCTGTTTCAGTCAGGTCACTTTAGGTCAAATTGACATTTTCTTTTAACCATGTGAAAGTATCAAAGCGGCCATGTGTGTTTTAAGCAGAAAAATGAGGTTGAGTGGATGAGTTTTCTTTCAGCAGGAAACACGAAACAGAGCAGATGCATGTGCAAGGATAGAGGATTTGAGGAGTGCCACAGATGTTTAAAACAGAAATGCGGATACAACTATTTTGATTTTGGGGAATGCAAGCGGTGAAAGGAACTTCAGAATTTTGTCTTTCTTTGGGGGTAAATTCGACGGTCAACATGCAAGTATATTTGGTTGAAGGGTACAGTGAATTCAGTAATAGTGTAGGATGGTAGTTCCAATTTTTTATCCAAATAGGTTCCACCCAGAGTCCACAGAGGGCTTTATTCTAAGCCTTCGCAATTGAGTATCACGTTGCCAAACTTGACCTGTGATTTTTGATTATTTATGGTATATTCAGAAAATCGGCTAAGGAAATTTTTTCCAAAGGATTTTTTCCAATTTTTCCCATCTGCTGTACACTCTTTCTGGACATGTACCATTATTGTTTCTTGTATGGATTGTTCATTTATGGTTACAAAAGTTGTGCCTATGAAATGGATAGGTTGATTGTCGGCCGCTTTTTCTTGTACGAGTGGGGGTTTCATGTCTAGTTGTAGAATTTCTGCAACACGGGAGTCAATCAAGGAATAAACTACACCACTATCAATCATACCTTTTGTGAATAATTTGCCATTCAATGTAAGGGGAATATGGGGGGTATGTTTCTCGGGTATGGCTGGTTGTGGATTCTTTGACATAGGTGGGTCTACATTATTTATCACTATCAGTTCGATTGCAGGGGTTCTTGGTGTATTCACATCAACAATGACGTATTTCTGTTGAGATTGAGCTCCACAATGGTTTGCTAATTCCAGGACGGCATGACCAAATGAGGGAGGGATAGTGTTGGATAATCGCCCATTGTGCAACGGCAATTCGTATGCATTTTTATTAGTTATGTGATGCCTAAGGCATTTGAATTGTTTTCGAAAGAAAAGTAGAGAATGGAAAACACCTGCTATAACAACAATGATAACAGCTAGGTTGATGAGGATTTGCAAAGGGACTTTTAGTAAATTGTTTAACCCATCAGTTAGACTTTGTGTTGTGCCCATTATTGAGTGTTCCATGCCTTGACTGGCACTGGACAGTGTATTGCTGATTGCTTGACCACAGCCCGATATCATGCTGTAAAGTGTATCCGAATTCAGTGACGTTTGGGCAGTGTAATTAATGAGTTTCTTAACGATTCCCTCGAGGGTATGTGTTTTGTACATATATTGTTTCAAGAAGATTAAGTTTGTAGGAATTGTTGCGAATTGATCATAAAAAATTGGTGGTGTATTAAAGTGGAAAAACGAAAAATTTTGGTTCCAAATGATTTCCAAGGGGAGATCTGTTACATGTGGGGATCCTGTTTCACTGAACCAAATTGTATTTTGTTTGTAAAGGGCAACATGCATGTGGTTACAGTCGTCAGTTTGGGCGAAAGGGGTTAAATTGTTTCCACCAGGGTTTGAGAACACGATTTCATTTCCCACAATAACAGGTAAGAGCTTGTAGCATATTCCATTGACTTTGTGATTATAGAAGACTTTTGATGCATTGACTGGCTTACAAGACCAAATGGTGAGGGCGTCTCCTGTGAATTCCGCAATTATGTCAGTTCTTTGCAAAAATTCCCAGGCCCCAAGGGTTGCATTGAGACATAGGATCTGCCAGACTAGGTCAAGATGCCTTTGAGCTTACCGACATAGTTCATTCCAATCGTTTTTAAAATTTTGGATTTTGAATTCTAGAATTTTGTCAGTTAGATAATTTAGTTTTGCAGTGATGGGTAAAGTAAACAGTGGTACAGTAAACAGTACTTTTTCCCAATCGGATTGAGTCCAGTCTCCATATTTCTTAGCGAATTCAAGCCGTTTTTTCCTATTTTTTGGCTAATGAACGGCTTTTTGGCAGCAATCAGAGTAGGAAATCCAAGCTTTTTGAGCCGTCTACTGATTGTTGATCTATGAACCAAAGTTCCTCCACCAACAGAAAGTTCATCTCGTAATGTGGACAGAGATTTTCGACGATTTTCCTCAACTAAATGAACCAAGCATCTATTGTCTCTACTGGTCATTTTCCAGGGTCTTCCACTTCGCTTACTGTCGGTAAATGTGCAGGTAGAGTTAAACTTTTGTAAAGCGTTACGAACTGCCTGTCTGGGCACAGATAATTGACGTGAAATTTCTTTTTTCGAAAGTTTTCTAATTGTAAATAGTGATACAATCATTGAACGCTTAGTTTGCAACAAGCTCTTTCATTGACCGATTAATTTACCACGTGCATAAAGAAACAACCTGAAACGTTTAAATGAAGAAGAGAGCGAACGAAAAAGACCGCAAATGAAAAACACTTGGTTTACAATGACAGATTTTTGTTTTATTTACAATTTTAATTCGTAATTTGACAAAAATGGCAAATTTGCAGGGGTGGCCTAAACTTTTGCACCTGACTGTATTTCTTTTTGTTTATCCAATCTGAACGTTTGTTTGCCATTTTTCCTGCATCACATTAATGACATATGTAGAATGATTAATTAGCATTTTTGTATCAACACGTGCAGACACTTTTTTCTCGGCTTATTTCAACTCTTTTTGACAAACAGCATAAAAAGTGTTAGAGAGTAAGAATTTTTTTGTATACCTGGATAAAGATGTATTCTGCAGGTTATGAATATTTGGCTACAGTCACATCTGTTATGGGAGTTTGGGGAAGTCTTGACCTCAGCAGATTCTTGCTGACCCCTCCATTCACCAGCATTGACCAAGTAGATTATGAAGGAAAATGAGAAAAGAAAGAAGAAAAAGACGTCATAAAAATAAAAATTATGCAGGATTTTTCAGAACAAAGTATACTTGATTCCAAAGGGTAATATTAACTTTAACAAGGGCTGACCAAGCGCATCATAGATTCGCATATTTGACTATATTGGAAGAAATTGCTGCTTGGATGTTAGAAAACCTTTCTTTTGAACTCCTTGAATGGTCGAAATATGATTTGTTGTTTATGTATATGCACTGTTTTCGAATCATATAGCCCTATCAAATGTGCCCCCCATCTTTAGAAATTTTTCCAAATAAAAAAGTGACACAAAGTATGCTCATAAATTTCCAGTCCTGTATGATATATTGTTTATCTGCAAATCATGAAATCTGAAATACTACTACTTTCACTTTCATTATCTAGAACCATTTCAAGAAGAACACGCTAAGCATCAACTTTGATTTTTGATTATCAAGCAATATTTCATTTATAACATCTGTACAATCAGCTGAAAAAAGATGCAATAGAAAAAATGATATTTTTGAATCCTGATAATCAAGATACATTATACTTGTCCTATGGATATCATTTACTCTAGCATTAATATACTTATGAACATGCGCCACATAGTCCTGTCAATTTCATATCTTGTTGGCAGGTTTTAAAGTTTGTACATTGTGTCACAATTTACTGTATCCACTCATGTATATCAGCGAAACATAGTCTGTATAGCCACAGCTTTAGTTTTTTGTTCTTTGAGAAGTTTACAGTGAACCAGTTTTTAAGGCTTAGATCTAGAAGCTTTATAGCATGCATTTCATTTTCTGAAAGTGACATCCTATGTCTCTATACTAACCTTGACATGTGTCACATCAAGTGGAAAAGTGGTCACTTGTTGAGTGGGGTTTACATCCATATCATGTTGATAGACAACATGATCCTATCACCATAAATGACAGGCTGCAACCCTGTTAGGAGACTTTTCCTGCTTGTTGGGAACCTAACCCGGCTAGTACTGACTATGGGAGATTCCCATAGGTACTCTGATGTTGCTCAGAGGGTACTGCTGTAGAATAATGGACAATGCCACCAGTTTAGGAGTGACAATCCCAGGGTCCTGCTCAGTGTGAACTGGACAAGGTCATCCCTGAAATGACCCAAACTCTGGGACCTGATTATGAACCGGACAGTCCCTTCTTAGCCCAAACCCGAAAGGAAAGAGCCCTACTTATCTGGGGAAAACTGATTCAGGAAGGCTTCCCCAAAATATACCCACAACAACAATGATCCCCTTAGAAGACTCACCTAGTCCTGCTTCTCAACAGTTCGACGAAGGGCACAGGGTCCGTGGTTGGTGATTTGGTTAATGAACAGGTGGGGGTTCTGACTCGGTTCTCATGAAGGCAAATGATGGAGGCGGGGAGCAACTCTCTTTATTCCACGTGTATATGGGTGGTGACCTGGCACAAGGTAGGCAATGGGTGGCTTGTATGCAAATTGGGTGTCAATCACAGTGAAGAATAGGAATATTCAAATTTATTATACTGGATGCAGGGGTGAACCCAGGAAATGAGCTAAAAACTAAAGAAACATGTTGGCTACAGCACCAGCCTGGGCGGAGTTTTTGATGCCCAAGCTAACTTCTGCAGCTAGATGCAATGCAGAAGATGCCTATGAGTACATAGACATTTTTTTGTTTGCATGCATTTAGCATTGAGGGGACTGTCAGTGCCTATGCTAAGCATACAAATGTCTTTAGCTAAACTTCTTAGCTATTCATTTTTGCATAACAAAAAGGACACTGATTTAGGTGATAAGAGGTGCATGGAATGCACTTAAAATAGCCATGTGCCCATGAAGCACGTTTTGGCCGAAGTTTTAGCTAAAGGGCATACTGTAGCCCATGTGCATAAAAAGAAACAAAATGGACAAAAATACAATAAAATGAAACATAAAAATGCATGTGCGAAAACAATAAATGAAATGAACATAAAGTAAAGGGTTGTAAAACAAAAAGAGACAGAAAAAATAAAGTATCAGCATGATGAGAATCACATGACATTGGAGAATTGAGTGGCACATGACAAGGCGTTCCTTCAAAAAAGGGCATACTCATGCTTGCTGTGGTGAGGGGTTACGTGGCATGTCCATGGTGGTTGGTCATTCCTGGTGGTCAGAAAGTCCATTAGATTGTTGGCAGGTGGATCCTCCTCCAGTTGCGGATCTTTTGACAGTATGTCAAAAGATCCACAAAAGATCTTCAAAAAAAAACGATGTCCTCTTCAGCAAGTGGGGACAATGAAAAGAAGAGCCTCCTGATTTAGTGGTGAGGGACCTCTGCATCAAGATGTGGGTCAATCAAATTTGGTGTAAAGTCCCAGCTTATTGGAGGAAACAACAAGGGTGCCGAATCCACTGCCTGTGAAGTCAGAGTTGTATCCTCTGCTTGGCTCAGTAGATCAGGGGACACGTAGGGTCGAAGCTGGTTGACATGTACTGTGTCTTTCTGATCTATCTGGAGATGAAGTGAGACATTGGAATATGCCACACCTGTAACAAGATAGGGCCAATCATAAATGACATCTCATGCTTTGCAGTTTTAGGACCCTGCATAGGCCTCCTGTGATTTCTCAATTGGACTCTGGATCAAGGTCAAGGCATTGGTGAAATGCCATTTGACCTCAATATCATATGAGGAAATGTTGACAATATGGGCCAAAAGGTTAAATGAGAGTGCAGCATCAACAGGCAGCATGGGCATGCGACCATACATGAGTTCAAAGGGGGAGTACCCTTTTGACTCATTCATGCTGATGTTGACAGCAAACACAGCATGTACTATGTTTTCATCAAAATCGATATGTCATTGGTGAACATATATACGTAACCATGTAGCTAGCATCTGATTAGCTCCTTCCACTCCACTATTGGTCATTTGATGATAGGGGGTGGAGTGCATTTTCTTCGTTGAACAGATGGCAGTGATTTCAGTCATCAGTTTTGATGTGAAATTGGTGCCACAATCAGACTGAAGAATCTGCAGTGCCCCGTGCTTTGCATGACAAAAAGTTGGGTAATGGTTTGCGCAGTAATATCTGGAGTAGCCCAAGCCTTGACCCATTTCATAAAGTAGTCAATGAAGACAATGATGAAACAGTTGCCAGCTTCACTAGTGGTCATAGATCAAGATGACATCATGATGTGCCCGTATTAGCCAAGATGACATCATGATGTGCCCATATTATGGTAGTAACCATGGATTTAGAAATGACAATCTTGTTGGACTCCTCTGTCCATTTCTGAAGGACATTATTTAATAGATGGTAGCCATCAAGATCATTCTGATTGCCCAAGGGAGTGATCTAAGAACGGGGGCTAGTTCTGGATCATCAAGTTGAGCTGCAAGAAGGTCTAGGAGCTGGGCACCTACAGATATCCCTCAGGCCGGGTGCTCTGCACCAGCCGTGATCATCATCATATGTCCCTCAGGTCTGTAGAGTGTAGTATCATTAATACTCTGACCAGTGAGAAAAGTCAGATCTGGCAGGTGTGATAATGCTTCAGCATTACCATTAGATGGACCTTTTTGCAGCTGAATTGTCAGTTGGAATTCAGCAAGCATGAGTCCCCATCTTGTGATCCGAGCAGAGGGCTTCTCCAACACTGCTTTGACTACTGTATGGTCAGTCTGAACGACAACCTCCTGTCGAAAGAGGTAGGGCCAAAAGTGCTTGATGAATTGGACAACAGCGAGAGTTTCCAACTCCCTATTGGAGTAATTTTTCTCAGCCACTGTTAACCCTCCACTGGCGTACATGAAAGAATGGTCATGTTTGTCTTCATCTGACTGGCTCAAAACTGCTCCTATCCTGGAAATACTTGCATCCTTCTGGAGAGTGAAGGGTTTCATAAAGTCCCAATAGTACAGAATAGGAGGGTTGGTTAGCAATTGTCGGAGTTCCTTAAACGCCTCCTGCTGAGGTTTTTACCACTGGAAAGTGATTTCCTTTCATAAGAGCTTGGTGAGTGGCTCCCTGAGCTGGGCACAACCAGGTATGAAACGCCTATAGTAAGACATGAGGCCAAGGAAAGACTTGATGCCTTTGTGGTTCTGTGGAATGGGTAGATTTAGGAGGGCAGCCAGTTTGATTTTATTGAGTTCAAAGCTGCTCTGTGAGATGCGGTAGCCTAGATCTCTACCTCAGAGTATGAGAATTTGCATTACTCAATCTGAGCTTCATTCCACCCTAGGGAACCCGAGAGAACACATCTGCCAGGTGCTCAAGCATTTGGGTGTGAGAGTGACTCAACACCAATATGTAATCCAGATAGGTCAGAATTATTCACCATTGGATTCCTGTAAGGAGTAGGTCCATGAGGCCTTAGAACATCCCAGGTGTGTTGCACAGACCAAACAGCAGATAGTTGAACTCGTAAAGTCCAATGGGCGTATTGAATGCCATCTTCTCTTTATCTGCCTCAGCAATCACTATTGACCAGTAGGCTTTAGCCTGATCAAGGGTAGTGAAGTATTTCATACCCATGAGTGTGTGGAGGATGTCATGGATCCATGGGAGAGGGTAGACATCCTTTTTCATGACCTTGTTAAGATGGCAAAAATCGACACACATACAGTGTGAACTATTTTTCTTTTGCACTAGGATGGTATTACTGGCCCATGGTGACATGCTCAGCTGGATAATACCTTTCTCTTGGAGTGCCTTGACCTTCTGCATGATGAGATTTTTTCCTTAGGTGAGGACCAATAAGGAAAATTGCATACTGGGTGGGCATCATCCATGCTGATCATGTGCTGAACCACATCAGTGGAACCTGTGTCCTTTTCATCAAGAGCATAGAGGTTTGTGTATTCATCCAGTAGGTCAAGCAATGCTGCCAGTTCCCGAGGGGAGACATTTGGTGAGATTTCAGCATTTTCTTCGACCCATTTATGGTTGAGGATGTTGTCTGATGCGACTGGTGATCCCTGTGAGGGCCCACAATGCATCTGTACATCACCAATGGTCATGTGCAGGTAGAGAACCACAGAGTGTGTATTTGGGTCAACTACTTGTAGTGGTATGGAACTGTTGGTCACAGTACTCACACTACCGGCAAAATATATGTTTCGGTGAGATCCCATGGGGTACTTTCGGATTAAAGCAACCTCAGGTAGTTTCATATAGATTGGATGTACAAGGACAGTGAATCATGTCAGCAAGCGAGGTTCAAGAACCACTAGATCCTCCAGGGGCAAGGCGCCACAGGCAGAAGTGGGGGTTGTGGATGAGACCATCACATGGGATTTTACTCTCCTTGAACTGGAGAAACGAATTCTCCCAGTTCAAGCTCACACAAATGAACTGTCTGAGGAAGTTTGCTCCGAAGACCAGCTCAGCTGAACAATTCCCCTGTATCTGGACCTGGATCCATTCAGAGACATCAGCTACTGTGACCATGATGTAGGCTGCACTTAGCAGTTGGATCGGGACCTGTTTGCTGCTATGGGGCGAGTCCTAGTCTGTGTGTGCATCAAGTTGGGCAGCTTGGCCACTAACTTGTGGTCCACGAGTGACAAAACAGCTCCTGTGTCAACCAGTGCCTTGGCTTCTACCCAGTTGTTCAGGAGAACTTTAATATGGGGTGTCCCCATATCATTGGGGTAGAAGACTGATACCATATGACTTGGATCAGATGTGGTGGCACCCAGAGTGTGCTCTGTTGGATGGAATCACTTTGGAATCTGCAACCTGGTGCAATGGAGTAGACTTACAAGAGCATAGCTGATGGTTGGATCTGGGGAAGCTGGGACTATCTTGGACCATGAGGACATGGTCAGGGCGATTCCTGGGGCTTTGTGTACCCCCTAGTGACTCAATCTCTGTGTCTGACAATAGTGGCGTTCTCATACCATGTGATGCTGGGGCATCTGAGTCACTTACCTCCCAGAACTGGTTCTTCTCTAGCATAACTGGAGAGGTTCCAGGTGAGGGTGGCAGGCAACTGGACCTTTGAATGATCAATGATAGATGACTTGCATGCCTGGAAGAGGTCCAGTATCCTCTGGTTGACCCAGGTGATGAGGTGAGGGAGGATGCACCTGAGGGTGGCCTAGAGATGGATGAAGCCTGTGACCTGGATGGTGACCTGGACCATTGGGAGGTCCTTGATAGTGAACCTGTATTCTCCCACAAGGGTTCAATCTGGCTGATCTCTGGTGATGTCAGCAGGAGGGGCAGTTCTACCACATCCAACTGACAAACAATACATTGGTAGTCAAACATCTTGAACTGTTCAAGGAAGTTCAGTCCAAGGATTAGGTCAACTGGTGCCCAGAAGGGAGATGTTGTCTTGCACACACAAAGGTGGACATTGATGCATGTGTTCAGTTGATGATCAGCAGGCAACTTGATTTCATACTGTCCCGAGAAGAGGGTATGAATAGCCTTCCCATTGGTGCTCATCAATGGGAAGACATCCTGGTGCTGCTGGAATGCCATAGCTGCTCGTGGGCTAAGGCCTAGTGAAGATGCTGGCTAACGAGAGTCTCTGGGCAACCAGTGTCAAGGAAAATAGGAGTTTCCTTGGGATTCAACAGGACATCGAAGCATGGAGTGATTCATTCATACTGCGATGGCATCTCCTTTTGCACGTAGTGAAAACTGACCCAGCAGTGGGCTTTGTGGAGAAGTCCCATTGGGGACAAATGGCTAACAAACTGGACCTGTTTGCTCCTCAGGCGATAGCTGAGGTAGTAAAATACACCCAGATAGGCTAGGTATCAGATACCAACCAACATCAGAGGTTTAAAGATCAACTCAACCAGTCTGCTCAGAACAGCATGCAATCCCTGAACGATTTTATGTTGTTGACCAGTAATCAAATGGTTTGCTGCCAAACTGACACCTTCCAAGGAGGCCTTGATGTCACTTCCTACCCCTGCAAAAGCTGGGTAGATAGCATCTGGTTGCAGGGGTAGACCAGCAGTAAAATTTACCAGCTGGTTTAAAACTGTCTCAACTTGCTCAGTCTTGTAAATGTACTGTTTAAAGAAGGCAAAGTTTGAAGAGGTCATTGCCAACTGGTCATGAAACAGCGCCAGAGCATCAAAGTGAGTGACGTTAAAGCACTGCTTCCAGAAGAGTTCCAGTGGGATGTGGCTCACATGGACCTTGCCAAACTCAGTAAACCAATCCAAGTGATTTCAGAAAATCCCTGTAAAGTGGTGATCACATAGCACTATTCGGCTAGATTTAATGAGATCTGGGCCAATGGGGGTGGTGAAAAAAAAGGTACCCCCAACCTGCACAGGTAGATACTTGTAGCAGACATTTCCCACCCAGTATGAGTGGTAGACGTAGGTGGCCTTGACTTTTGACACGGCCATATCATCAGTGCATCACCTGTGAATTCCGCCCACAGGTCATTCTGCTAGAAGAATGCCCGGGCACCGAGGCTAGGGTCAAAGTGAAGCAAGTCAGATCAAGGTTGACCTGAGAGCAGAGCTCAAGCCATCTGAACTGTAAACCATTGATTTCTGACTCCTTCATCTGCTGAGCAAGATAGTTCAGTTTGACATTGACAGGATGGGGATGTGAGTCCTTTACCAATCAGAACATGTTTTGGGTCAAATTATATCTCCCGTCGATGCATAGGAGAAGACCCTGCACTGTCCAGACTGTTGTGGAATGTAGTTCTGGGCACAGTCAGAAGAGGTGGGAGTTTCCTGGGATCTTGAGGGCAACCTGAAGATCATCAATGATGATGTGGTTCCCTGACATAGATGCAGTATACTTTCCCTTGTGGAGATAATGACACCACTCTGTAAAGTTTTGAGCAGGCCAGACAATGACACCTTCTAGGGTAGTGCACTGACCCACAGTGAGACTGCATCAACCTACATCTCCTAATGTACTTAGGGCTGTAGTGCCATCCCACAAAGCAATTTGTCCCTCTTCTATGAGAAGGTTAGTCACTGTCTTGCAGACATCAGTGCAGCACCATTCATACATCACTTCCAATGTTTGGTTCGTGCTATGAAAGCCAGGGCGGTTACCAATGAGCCTTTGTGAGCCAAACATCTTAGTGTGATGTGCAAGCCTGCAAGCCGCTGGGGCTAGGTGCTGAGTGGTGATGATGTCTGCAGTGATGTCACTAGAACCGAAGAAACCAGTGTTGGTCTAGACTCTACAGTTGCACAATTTGCATTTTCACGCTGTTGTTGTAATGGGGTCAGAACTAGAAACATATACTGTAACATTCATGCATCGTGGACTCCATGAAGAATTCAGAGGTTTACACTCTACTCTCTGAGGTAACTCGAGTGGGTGTCAGCTTCTTGGAAGACCACAAAATTGATACTGAGGTGCAGGTGCTGCAGAACTCATCCCTAGAAACAGTGATGTTACTACAGTCAATTTTATTATGTAAAACAACTTTACGAACGCAATTTGAAGGTGTTCACAAATGTTTACAAATCAAGCCAGGTGGGCCTGTTCAAATCTCCTCTTTGTTGCTCTCGGACGATATCGGCTCCTCTCCAGAGTAGTTGATGACCAAACGGCATGATGGGTGAATCTCTCGGAGAATATCAATCTTCTGCCACCATGGAGCAGTTACAGAGGTGAATGGGGACTCGTCAATAATGCTGACATCATCATTGACTAGATGTAGGGCTTCGACAATGGCCATGTTTTCAAGGATGGCTGACTCAGTCATGGCAGCCAGAGGTGAGCTTTGGGGGTTGCCAGCAATGTTGCAGCCCTTGATGTCATGGTTGCAGGAGGCATGGCAGTGACAGCAAGTGCTTCTGTTGGTGGTGTAGCAGAAACAGTGAATGTTTCTGCCAGTGGTCGAGGGGCAACAAGCAGGCAAGGGGATCGGGCTGACCTGGTCCATAGTGCGGTGGATGGCATCAACCCCTGGCAAGGATGACTTCCCATCCAACAAGAACTTCTGGACCGGTGAGGCCTGGATAGTCCCATTGGCCATGAACTCAAGTGCCTGTCAGGTGACATTAGGTTGTAAGAGTCGCAGCAACAGGGTTACTGTGAGCATGATGTTGGCGGCCATGAGTACTTCAACTTGGGCTGCTTTGTTGAGCAACACCCATGAAGGGTGTGGATATTTTTTGGCCAGATTGACTGACCCAACCGCCAGCATTGTGTCTTTGACTGGTGATGCATCTGTAAATGAGAAATCATTAAAATCGTGGACTTAGGTGGATTTCTGGTTTCCAAATCTGGATCACCGGAAGAAGAAGGTAGTGTACCTGTCAGATTCATCAACTTGATCTCATGGGTGACTTCCATTGCTGAGTCTGTTGGAATCCCGGGTGGTGGTCCTTGGGCGACGATGCGGGCCGATGGTGCCAGTGAGGTCGCAGCAGTGGCTGGAGAGGAGTTGACAGTCACCAATTTCTTGGGATTCAGTATGACCCAGCACATTAGCATAGCCAACAAATGGCAGTTCTGTTAACAGGTTCCTGATGACCAGTGTCGCGTATCGTGGCAGTGGAGGTGGTAGGCAGACATAGATGTTGGTGCCGGTGCCAGAGCCCCTGGAAATGCTGAAAACTGATTACGCAGATGGGATAACACTGTTGTGAAGGATCTGCCAGGTGTTCAGCAAGTGCGGTAGAGATTGTCGATAGCCCCAATTGCATTGTTATGGTGTAGGGGCTGTGGATATTGGTTTCCCATCCCATTAGGACAGTGATAAGGATTCAATTGATTATACACATTTGACCTCTGGGAAGATTAATCTGAATTATGATAGTTATTCTCACCTGGATTTGTCGCACTGCACTCCAGACAGGCGGTGGATTGATGACAATGTTGGCAGGGCCTATCACATCGATTCATGGTGTGGGCATGCATATGACAAAAGTAACAGGGACCACCATTGGCCGGGTTGTGATTGGGGATGGTGCCAGTGAAATGCTGGGCCCAGCAATCAGCATGGCTGTGTATGCAAAGTCCATGAAAGGAGCATGTTTGAAGGTGTGCTCCCAACAGGCGCTGGCTGATGGGTTGGACTTGCATCAATGGTTGGAAAGACGGCATTAGTGGTTTTGGAGCAGGTGAATGTTGTTTGGCCCTGAGCTTCGCAATGTGGGCCGTGAGCCGGGCCATCCCCTCCCCTACTGCTGTAAGTGGTGAATCTCATCGACTAAGGCTGATGATGATGGCTGAGCAATGCCCGAGCAACCATTGGCCTGATGATTCCACATATCCGGATTGAATCTGGTCATTTTATGTTCTGAAGAGAAAACAGCATTAGATGGAGCAGTGTACCAAATCCCTGAGGACAGGCTTTAACCCTCTTAGGAAGGTAGGTTTAATGATGGAGTCTGACATCCATCCCCAGATTTGGATACACTACCTTAGATAATCTCTTGAGGTGCTCAAGGTAGACTGTTGCTGATTCAGTCAGCTTCTGCAGGTGATCTTCGATCAGCCCCTGAGGCAGATCTGAGTCACGCCCTACTGGAAAGTCTTTCTGTAGAAAAGCCATAAACTAGTCGTAGCAGGTACGTTGTGGAGTACTACTCCTAAAGTCCTGGTAGGAGGCAAGAGCAGGACCCATAAGGCACAACTCCAGAAATGTGATTTTATATGAGTAGTCCATTTTGTTTACACCCTATACACTCGATCTGTGATGGGAGATCAGTCTCTGACTTCATATCCGAGAATTTGTTCTTCCGTAGGATGGCTAGAACTGACTTTCTTGCTTGTAAAGCAATTTTATTGAATTGAATAGAGAGAGGCTCACTGGTTTGTACAGACTGGGTAAGGAACAATGAGGTGTCTCTGTTGTGTGAAAGAAATGTAAGTGTTACTTTTTTAAATTCAGGGCAAACGAGTGCGTGAATTCTGTTGTCCTTTATGTGATGGCTTTTGGGGCATGAATGGCTTGTTATACTTTGATTACTTGAAGACTAGTGACCATAATATAGAGCTAGAGTGGGAACAAGGTTGTAGCACTCCAAAACCCAGCAAAGTTGCATCAGATTGACACAGAAGGCGATTTATCTGGTCACATGTGATAAGTATAGGCATAACCTGATATGTGGGAACTGATTCCAACCAAGAAGAATGTGAAATCCGGGCCTGGACCCATCAATTGGAAGAGACAAAGAGAATGAATGAGAGAAAGAAAAAGAAATGGCGCTTTCCCAGCCAGAAATGAAGTGACTCATAAAGATGGAAAAACCCACTCAGAAGGGATATTGCTCTGGAGGTTTACTGTAGGTACTAATTTACAGACCTTGGGGCAAGGCGTACTCGTGGCCGACAAGATCCTACTCACAGGAGTAGCTTGTGAAGTAGCATAAAGTGTTGAGGAGGTGGACAACATAAAGTGAACTTAAATGGGAGCAATAAATAGGGACAAAACTAATTTACAACCCTAGTTATGCAAAGGGGTAGCACAGTTATGCAACAGGCCTTGCTTGCCAGGAGCGATTTTGATCTCTGTACAGTGAGATGGACTGTACAGAAGGTTCCTTGGTGGACAACACTCCCTTACACTTTACAGCTGTGTTTGAAATGGGAGCTCACATTTTGAACAGAATGGACACTCTCGAGGAGTTTTATATACAGCTGGTGGCCGGGATGCAACTGAGATGCAATGAGGCTCACAGGTCACACAGTGAGGGAAGAGCATGGTGTACCAAATGTGCTATTCTGACATACTCAGTCAGCAAAGAGGAGTGGGGGTCCTTGGCCCAACTGTTCCTAAGTGATAAACAGGGACGGGACTCGCCCAGCTTTCTCCGGATGTTTTTAAGGTGGACTCAAAACATCTAAGGGATCATGGGTACAAGGCCTCCCTAGTTGACTTTTGTCAGTGAGTGTAAATTACTGAGGCGAACCCAGTTTCTGTTGAGGCGTACTCAATACCTTTGCTGAGGCAGACTCAAGCAGTGCTTACTATATTACATGACTAAAAGGGTTGACCACAGAGGCAGACTCTGGTTCAAGGGTGACTCTAGCGCAGACGTTGTTAAGCCAGCTGACCAAGGCGTTGAAGTGAAAGAAAATAAGACAGGGAATTTTCTACACTCTAGGCCCAACTGGAGGCTATGTCGCAGTTCCTCAGGAACCACTATGGCAGGGACACTAAAGAAGATCTATGAATGACAGCTTGGAGGGATGAAAGAAATGTGAGAAATTAGATAAGAAATTTACAAGAAGGCTGCTAAACCCTTGCGGACGTCAGACATAGGCAGTACTGACTGCAAATGCCTAACATTCACATGGGTGACACAAAAAACCTAGCTGAGGCTGAGTGTAACTTGTTCAAACCTGCAGTTAAAGCTTGAAGGCAAGCTCGTGCTGATCAATGTTGTAGCTTCCCAGCGGATCAACCAATAAGTATCACGGGCTGAGAGCATCTTGGGTGGTGTATGCATGTTGACTGATATTTCCCAGGCATCAGTTCCACACATACATATCCCTTTATGAGAATCACAGGTGATAAGGCTACGCCCCAATGATCACCTACTACTCAAGTGTGAAACTCGAAAGGCTGACAGTAACCCAGTGCTGACGTCAAAAGGTAGGGGCATAAACCAACACAAGACTTTGGTGCCAACAGTAGGCCCCTGGGATATGAGTACCCTAGTGACATGTCAGAGTTGCAGACGCCAAGGGTAAGGGCCTAAGGCCAGTGAACCTCGGCAGCAACATGTAATGCTGCTCTTTCAGATATCAGAAATAGGGTTGCCTAACCTCAATTCCTGCTGCAGAGACATGAAACATTGTCATTGCGGATGTCAGCTATAGGGCCCTAAAGCCAACTATCTAGCTATGATAACACGTGGTGTTGTCATTGCTGACGTCACAATTGGAGCTGAAAGTCCACTACCCTGCATCAATGACATGAGATGCGGTTGTTGCAGACATCAGATGTGGGATCTGTGAGACCTACACATTCCGAAACAGTAACACCTTGCATCACTATTGCTGATGTCACAGATGGGGTTCGGCAAACACCGATCCTTCTGCAACAATGTAAGCTTCAGCTGTTGCAGATGTCAGGGGTAAGTACCGCATGAGCACCAACCCAAAATGACAACATGTAATGTTGTTATTCTTGAGGTCAGGAATAGAACCTGTAAGGCCACTAACCCCTTAAAGCAACAGCAGGTGAAGCAGCTATTGCAGATGTCAGTGGTTGCATCCGTGAGGCTAACCACTTAACAACAACAACTCATAATACTATTGTTGCTGACGTTGAGGGTTATGACTTGTAAAGTCATGACCCTGATGCAACAACCCCAAAACAGAAGGAGAAAGACCTTACAGTAAGTGAAAATGAGAGAAGAGAAACTTATGCAAGGATGTCAGACTGTGATGATAGTGTAAAAAAACGGATTTGTTTCAGTCACACTGACCATACAGATGACAGGAAGGAACAGAACAAAAGGAGAAAGAAAAAAAAGAGAGTATTTACACATGTAAATCAATTTTGATCACTCCTAAGGGCGATTCTGGCTTACAGTAATTAGACTGGATTTGAGGGATGTTACTAGCTCGATTTGGTGATATTTTAGAAATAAGGGCATTTTCCAGCTTAATAGGCAGTGTAACCTGAACTAAAGGAGGTTTCCAACTTATTGGACAGCTAGTACTCGATTTTAAGGGGGTCTGTCTGATTTAAAATGGGATTTGAGCTGCCTTGGGGGGTGGTTCCAACCCAATGGTGAGTATTTTGGACTTAAGGGTCAGCTGCTAGACTTAAGATCAAATTTCCAGCCTCACCATGTCACATCACGTAGCAAAGTGGTCACTCATACCATATCATGTTGATAGACAACGTGATCTTATCACCATAAATGACAGGCTGGAGCCCCATTAGGAGACTTTTCCTGCTTGTTGGGAACCTAACCAGGCTAGTACTGGCTATGGAAGATTCCCATAAGTACTCTCATGTTGCTCAGAGGGTACTGCTGTAGAATAATGGACAGCACCACCAGTTTAGGAGTGACAATCCCAAGATCCTGCTCATTGTGAATGGGGATGAGGTCATCTGTGAAATGGCCCAAACTCTGGGACCTGATTCTTAACTAGACAGTCCCTTCTCAGCCTCAATCTGAAAGGAAAAAGCCCTACTTGTCTGGGGAAAACCGACTCAGAAAGGGTTCCCCAAAATATACCCACAACAACAATAATCCCCTGAGAAGACTCACCTAGTCCTGCTTCTCAACAGTTTGACAAAGGGTGATGAGGTCCCTGGTTGGTGATTTGGTTGATGAACGGGTGGGGGTTCTGAATTCCAACTCAGTTCTCAACTGAAGGCAAATGATGGAGGCTGGGGGGGCAACTCTCTTTATTCGACAAGTATATGGGTGGTGACTTGGCACAAGGTAGGCGATGGGTGGCCTGTATGCAAATTGGGCGGCAAGCACAGTGAAAGATAGGAATATTCAAATTTATTAAAATAATAAAGGCGGCAGACGCAGGAGCTATAAAATGAACCGGATGCAGGGGTGAACCCAGGAAATGAGCAAAAAACTAAAGAAACATGTCCTTTTAAGGACTTTGTTGGCTACAGCACCAGCCTGAGTGAAGTTTTCGAAGCCCAAGCTTACTTCTGCAGCTAGATGTGATGCAGAAGATGCCTATGAGCACATAGACATTTTTTCGTTTGCATGCATTTAGCACTGAGGCCCTGCAGTGCCTATTCTAAGCAAAGGAACGTCTTTAGCTAAACGTCTTAGCTAATCGTCTTTGGGTAACAAAAACGATGCTAGTTTAGGTGATAAGAGGTGCACTGAATGCACCTAAAATAGCCATGTGCCCGTGAAGCATGTTTTGGCAGAAGTTTTATCTAAAGGGTGTACTGTTGCCTGCATGCATAAAAAAAAACAAAATAAACCAAAATACAATAAAACGAAACATAAAAATGCATGTGCAAAAACAATAATTAAAATGAACATAGAGTAAAAGATTGCAAAACAAAAAGTGACAGAAAAAATAAAGTATCAGCATGATGAGAATCACATGACATTGGAGAACTGGGCAGCACGTGAAATGTAACGTTAGTCACCAGGTGGTAGCAGTGCGCTACCACTTACTGCACAGCCCTGCATCACCTGAGTGAGCGCAGCATGCCCGTCTTAAATATTCAGGTTTTGGACCGTGACTTGTGTGTGAAACATCAAGTCTACGGATTCAGAAGAAAACGCACAATGGCAGCGTATGTGCATCATGACACATGGATGAAGTGGGATGATCTGAATGACCTCTGCGTAGTTACTCACATGACATTTCAATCAAAAATCACGCAAGTGGTGGTTAAAAGGTATCAATGATCAACACTGAACAACTACTAAATCTGCTGAGCGAAATTGTTTTCAATTGGGCTTGGTTTGGGATATTATGTGATTAATGATATTTCCTTCTATCAAAACAAGAGCTGAATATTGTTAATGATGTAGGAACATGCCTAAGTGATAGATCTGAAAATGATAATTTTGAATAGTTCGACATGCTGAGTATCCACAAAAAAGTCAAAATTCCCATAGATACAGTCCTAAAGTTGGGAATTTTTGCTTTTAAGATTTTTTAGTCTGTATACGTGTTTCGAGATGTCACAGCCCAGACAATGTGCATGTGTGGTCATTTCACTCAGAATTTTCAGTGTATACATCATTGATTGCAATTCCAAAAATAAGTTCTATTGCCGACGTCCGCCTTGATCATTAAATGCTGATGATCGATTTTCACACAAATTTTTTTTATGATTGTTAACCATACTTGTTTCGACATCCAGTGGTAAAAAAGGTAGTGCACCTATTTTTGTAATAAACTGATCAACAGATTTGTTGAACTGTCAAAGAATTTTTGTAATTTTGGTAGGTTAAAGGCGGAATGTCACTTCATGCTTCCCGCATCATGCTACAGTAGGTTCTAGGACAATTTGCCCCCCACAATTCGCCTCCAGCTATTCGCCCCCATTGCAGTTCACCCCCGAACAATTCACCCCCAATACAATTCGCCCCTGAACAATTCGCCCCCTGCAATTCGCCCCCAGTAATTCGCCCCCCAGTAATTCGTCCCCAGTAATTCGCCCCTGGTTGTTATAGATTTCCAGACATTTTCCCCATTAGGTAAGCATTTTATTTAAAGCATAAAGGAGATGAAAAGATGATTTTCTTTCCACTACACTCTAAAGCTGAATGTGTATATCTAAAAATGTAAGAAAGTAAAAAATCAATCAATACTACTTTATGATAGATCACAAAAATAGTCAAAATTCAAAATTATGAGCAACCCCAGGTAAATAATCAATCGTGTTGCGGTTGTCATAATCAAGTGCAAAACGATTTAAGCGAGTGGCAATGGCAGCGTAACGCTTATGTCTCCTAGGAGGTGGATGATGCAGCAAGCATTTGAATGATTTCATAATTATGCATAGCTTGCTGCTTCTTTAAAACATTGATGAATCGGAAAATGTTGGGAAACTGACTGCCGCATGTTGTTTGAAAGCCCCTATGCCAACCTTCAATATTATTATTCATACGATTTTCATTACTAATCGTTCGATTGAACATATTCCAAAGCACAATAGGAAAATTTGGAGGGCGCCTCTGTCTTAGACCACAACGACCAATATAAGTATCTTCGAAGTAGTCTGCAATTGGCTGAGCTTGAGCAGGAAAATCTGGATGTTCAACTAGCTGATCAAAAGATTGTTCGACATCGTTTGGTCGCACAAATGCCAATGCAGGTATCATACACACCCAAATTGCAAATTCATGTGATTGTTGATATTCTAGCTGAAAAACACTTTATGTCATTTATGTCAAATGAAACCATGTATACATAGGGTTGCTATGCTTGTTGGCCGATCAAAATAATCCACAATTACATTTAATCACCTATGTAATTTTCAACTAAAATTCAATTGGCAACTAAAATAATCTTTCTTTCTTTCTTTCTTTCTTTCTTTCTTTCTTTCTTTCTTTCTTTCTTTCTTTCTTTCTTTCTTTCTTTCTTTCTTTCTTTCTTTCTTTCTTTCTTTCTTTCTTTCTTTCTTTCTTTCTTTCTTTCTTTCTTTCTTTCTTTCTTTCTTTCTTTCTTTCTTTCTTTCTTTCTTTCTTTCTTTCTTTCTTTCTTTCTTTCTTTCTTTCTTTCTTTCTTTCTTTCTTTCTTCCTTTCTTTCATCAGTTATTCATTTTTTATCTTTAGTTTTTTATTCCTTCTCATATTACCCAAAATTTAATTTTCAGGTTCTCTCCTTGACTTTCACTTCGCCCTGTTTCCTCGGTTTCCTTTTTCATTTTTCCACATTTTCTCTTTTGTTTTCCTTTCTGGTTTGATACATATTTTCTTTTTCCAGCTTCGTTTCTTGCATTTTTTATCAGAATCTGTGGAGAGAAATTTAGAATATTTCAAAGTATGGCACTTATTCTATGTGTGACTTTATTGTGCCCTTTACTATTTTTTAATTAAAACTTTGCAGTTTATCAGAAAAGAAATAAAGCAGATGGAACAGAAAATAAATATAAAGAAAAAAGAAGTAAATGAAAATGAGGGAAAAAAGAAAAAAAATCATAAACAATACTGAAGAAAAAATTAAATAAGATAGAAAAAAGAGAAAAAAGTGTCACGTAATGGGTAAGCGCGTTGCCATCGTAACCATCGCCAAACACTGTTCGAAAAATAATGCTCGACCGGGATTCAAACTCGGGTCTCTGTGACTATAGTGCAGCGTTCTTCCGATTGAACTACCGAGCCAGTGTTGGGATTGTTACGAAGGGGTGATGTACGGTCGTGCGACACGTGACATTCCCCCCTTGAAAGAAAGACGACCTCATCCGTTGAAGATGCAGGTTCTGCGGCCCACCAATGTGGGACCAATCCAAGCCTCCCCATGTCACGTAATGGGTAAACGCATTGCTATCGTAACCATCGCCAAACACTGTTCGAAAAATAATGCTCAACCGGGATTCCAACTCAGGTCTCTGTGACTATAGTGCAGCGTTCTTCCGATTGAACTACCGAGCCAGTGTTGGGATTGTTACGAAGGGGTGATGTACGGAGAAAAGTAAACAAAAAAAGGAACAAAAAATAGAAAAAAACAAATGCAAATAGAAGAACATGAGTGACTCACAATACCGATTATGATATCCATGTTACAGATTGAAATTCTGTGTAAACTCGTCAGGGTATTTAGGCCATCAGACTAAGATTTTGTATGATTATTGGGGTAAGTAAGCCTTCATTTTGAACTTGACGCCATACATTTGGTGTCAAGTGGAAAAAACAACCAGTCACTTCAATTCCACAGAACTCCTGCTCGAACCCTTGTATTGCCGCAATTTGAAAATCAACTATTAATTTTCGAGGATTCAGTCCGGGTTCCAAATGCTTCAATTCTTGCAAAAATTTAATGTAAGTTGCTCTCGTTTTGTTAGGAAGAAGAGCATATGCAACATTAAAAATTTTGCCAAATTCAGCATGCACTGTATATAACTGTCCAAATAAATTGGGCACAGTACTGAATGTACCATCAGCAGACCATTGGTCACTACGAGAAAGCAAATTAAGATTACTGCGTGTTGAAAAAATAAGAATATGTTGCGGAGGAAATAATTGATCAGAATCATATAATAGAAATCACTCGACCATTCCATCAATTATGATTTCCTGGTACTCTTGGGGAATTACCAAGGCACCCACATCAACTGGCAATGGAGGCACTCCATTCTGGTTTTGAATACATCGCCGAATAGATCGCTTTAAACTGTCTTTTCGTGGTAACATTACCGCAACATTTTGGTGAATCTCATCAACTGCAGTCGCCACAATGGTTTGTGGCTGCTCTCAGGTATTGGCTGCCGTATCGCGAATTCCTTGAACAACTTGTAGAGCTTGAGGTCGTGCAGCTTGGGCGGCATGATCATGCAATGAAACGATTCGGGAAACATTTGGTAAATTTCCAGCAGTCCAAACACGACCTTTACATTGACCGCACTTTTCACATACCCGAATGGTATTTTCACCATCCGCAGTTCTTTTTGATTCAACACAAATGTGATTTTCATGAACAAGTTTGTCATGACCTTTTTCAGATTTAATGAAGAAACTCATTTTTCCAATACAAAACAGAGTGAATCAAAATGTACTGACTGTGAGTAAAAATGGATTATATTCACAGAAAATTTGGGAAGAATTTGTTTGTGGACCTATCTTTAACATTGCTGTAGGTCTTTTTCTTCTTGTATGTTATACTTGCACTCTGCATGGAAAACTCATGAATATTAAACAGGCTATTTGGGCTGGGAAAAAGCTCTAATGGATGTGTAGAAATGCATATTACATAACTGCATAACAGCCTGGTGGAATTATTTTTAAATTTGAATTTTTTAAAAATAAAAAACAGCGATTTACCAGAGACGAATTACTGGGGGCGAATTACGGGAGGTGCATTGTATTGGGGGCGAACTGCAGTGGGGGCGAATTACTGGAGATGAGTTGTTGGGGGTGAATTATGGGGGGGGGGCAAATTGTGTTGGGGGCGAATTGTCTGGGGGCGAACTGCAGTGGGGGCGAATTACTGGGGGTGAATTGTGGGGGGGGCGAATTGTTGGGGGTGAATTACTGGGGGCGAATTGTCTGTATCCCGCTACAGTAAAAAGAAAAAATCGACCAATCAAAATCGAGTGTGAACCGCTCGCCCGCTTTTGAAGTGACATATACCAAGCGGGCAGACCGCGAGCGGTGTCGCACGTGACGACCGAAATCCCTGCTAGCAATCCTACCGTAGTTTTTCACGCGCCCGCTAGTATAGAAATTTTTCTATCCTAGCGGGCCCCGCTCGCACCGAATGGTTAATTTTAAACCGTTTTCATCATGGTTTTGCAAAATTATTGTTTATTCGGCGATTTTAATCGAATTTATTGCTAAAAAAAATCTTCCTGACGAGTTTAAATCAACAATTGGTAAAAAAAGTGCAGAATTTCTTAAATTCCGATTTTTGATCAATTTTCAACCAATTTTTGTGCTTGGCTACTATTTCTGTCTGGGTTTTTTCGAGCAGAGCAGCCAAATTTTTCCTGAGAGCCACTGTTTTTTCCCGCCGGCCTTTTCCCAACTGGGGGAAAGGGGAGTGTTTTTTTAGCACGGACAATTGTGCCATGTGGGACAAGAGCCTTAATTAAATAACAAATCATGAAATATGTGTTGGAAAGATTTATCTTACAACATTCTAATCTAAGGTATCAAAACCCAAAAAAAGAAGAATGATTCCCATTGAATCTATGACTCTTCATTTTGGCTAAGCACAAATACATAGGTTTTCCTTGCTTTGGCTTTTTGCAACTACTATTAATTTCGATATATTCTTATCATAATCTGACTCAAGTCGACAATCTTCGTTTTTTCTTCCTTTTTCGTAAATTACTGATTGAATTACAAAAGCTCAAAAATGCATAAATAAAGGGCACCATGGCATTTTAAGCAAAAAATGGCATGTATAGAATAGCGGAAAAAATTTTGATCGCGTTCACCAAATGGTGAAAGGTCTACGTGAAAAAACATTGGCGAGCAACACCGCCGAAATTCCGATTGAAATTTTTACAGTAAGCTTTAAAAATTACTAGCAGCGGCCACTTGCCCGCTCGGTTCTAAACTAGCATGCTAGCGGTCATCATGCATGGTGTTGCCCACCGCATGAAGTGACACTCCGCCTTAAAACTGTTCTTGATTAAAATAATCATTTGTAATAATCAAGCAAAACTCCTCGAATGGTCGAAATATGAATTTGGGTACATGTTTGGCCAAGTTAATGGGTCCCCCCAACCCCCCCCCCCCCCAAGTACAGGTATGTTTTGGTGCATTTTAGATGGTCATAATCTCAAATTTTTCTGGCGCTTCGCGCCGATTATAAGTTTAATAATCATTATTATGCATTACTTAGCTCAGGCGCGGCTTTTAGCATGTCCACATTCATTTATCATTTAATTTATTATAGTTTTCATCATCATAAACGTATTATCTCATGTTTTAATTGGTAATCTTCATGATATTTAAGGAAGATTCACATTTTTTCCTTTTGAGAAAGATCAATATGTCAAGTCTCTTTGCTTTTTACGATTAATATTATTTCTTTGCTAACGTAAAATCAATTCAAAAGCTTCATGGAAATGTAAGGTTTATCAATGTTTGGGTCAATGGAAAATACAGGTTACTGTAGCTGAATAACCTGCAGATCGGACTAAATACTAAAATGTTCTTAATTTATTCTTTCTTCTTTAGAATCGTCAATGGAAAACGAAAACGTCAAGGGGCAAACCGCAGCGGCAACGATCAAGAAAACGCCAAGGTAAGTTAAAAGGAAAATCGTAGTCTCGCAACGAAAATATATTTCTTTCCAGGTTCCAAAGGTCGCAAAAGCCGGACGGAAAAGACGACGTTTTACCAGCGACCATACGACGAAATTGGGAGCAGAGAAGAAAAGCAGGTAAGCCAAATTTATTAGGAAAGAAATGAAGTAATTTTAACATACAAAACAAGCATATTTATATAAATAATAAGACATAAAAAATGACATAAAAACTAGGCATTGACGTCATAAAGTCACATAATATTAGATCATAATCTAAGTAGGCGTAATCATAAAAAGAGTTGCATGACTTAGGGCGAAAATCTTGACGCAGTGTCTACAGTAGGATCAGATAACGTAGGTTTGCCTGTTGTGTGTGTGAATGGGGGAGAGTCGCTGTTTACTGTAAGTTTCTTAATTATCGATCAGTTTGTAGCGCTCTCACAGAA
Source organism: Romanomermis culicivorax (assembly GCA_963922205.1). Taxonomy (NCBI): domain Eukaryota; kingdom Metazoa; phylum Nematoda; class Enoplea; order Mermithida; family Mermithidae; genus Romanomermis; species Romanomermis culicivorax. The sequence continues at coordinate 1,354,958 of CAWUHX010000034.1, forward strand.
ATATCTTTCGGAAATTTATATTCTTCTTACTCATAGTTTACAAATAAATTATACTGGGTTTAAAATTTTTCAAGTAAAATTCTAGAAATTACGACTTTTGAACACAAAATTCAAATCTAATTCTTGAAATAAATGCTTGGAAAATTGATTTTCCAGCATCGCAGAATGTCAATACCCAAAAATTTTTTCTGGCGCTGTGGGCCGGAAAGATTAACATCTCTTTTGGGTTCTCACTTGTCATCATAGAGGACTTAACCATTGATTTCTAATGTAATTCAAAGTCATTATGCTTTTGGATAGTTTGCTTGAAAGTTTGTTGCAATGCTTGTAGATTAGACTTTGAACTCGAAAATTTCAATTTTTTCCTCAATTTTAATGAATTAATGGGTCTAAAAACACCAGAAGACTTGAAAAGGCTCAAAAACACCTAAATAAAGCGTTTGTGAGCATTTTTAAGCGAAAAAAAGACTTCCGGAAAATGGGGGGAAAAATTTTGACCACTTTCCCCATTTGGGAAAAGGCCCCGGGGAAAAAAACAATGAGGTAAAGTAGAGCGACTTTGATCAGGGGCGAATTTAATCAGAGCATGGCGTTTGATAACTGCTTGAGATGAACAGGTCATTTTTGCTGTGTAGACAACCTCATATCAGGGGTTGTCTACACAGCAAAAATGAACTGCTGATCTCAAATAGTTATCAAATGCCATGCCCTGATCAAAGTCACCCCCACTTTACCTTAGCGGCTTTTGTCTATCTATACAAGTGTTGTCAAATGCCAAGCTAAGGGGTTTTTCCCAAATCTAGGGGTTTTTCGGCGGGGCTGAGGTTTTTCTAAGGGTTTTTTTTGTTTTAGGGGTTTTTTATTTTTATTTTTGAGGTTTTGGGGGTTTTCAGGCTTGTTTGAATTTTGCTGCACTTGGCTTTTTCAAAAATCACTGATTATAGGTATTTCAAGGGTGCTGAAACCGAATATGATAATCTTTTGTCTCATAATTGTGTATTTCTTTGTGCCTAACTGGCAGAAAAAAATTTTTCCTCAAAAAATTCTTTTCATTTTTTTTTGTGTCATAAGGGTAATTTGATGCTGCTGATCACGACTATGTTATTCTTTTCGGCTAAATTTTATAAGCGGGTTTCCAGCCTTGAGCCTAATTACTGTATATGAGTTGTTTGTTAATTTTGAGCATGGTTTTCGACTGGTTCAAATTCTGCAGTGTATTTTGCCATAAGATTCCCATATTACTATTTTCAGACTTTTATATATATTATGCAAATTTTCAGACCATGTTCAAAATATTACCCTTTATTGTCGAAAGTCAAACGAATTTGGAAATCTGATTTGAGTTTAGTATTTTAATAATTTCGATTTTCATCGATTTTTGTGATAAGTGAGTAGACATATATTTTTTCTTCAAAATTTTCCTTAGGCTTAGGCTTAGGGTACAGCAGCTGCACCCGAAGGGCACACCGCTGTTGAGGCTCTCCCAAATGAAGTTGTTAGATAAAATAGTATCAAGGGTCTTAAAGGAATATAGTGTTTATACTTTCTGGTGAAATGGGGTAGTGGTAAACGCAAATTCAGACAAATCCAGGAAGATATGGAGCATATTCGCAATCTCCAATTAGAAATATAATTTTCAGTGTTTGCGATATTTTATGAGTTTACACTGACTTTTTTTACTTACAAATTATTGTAATCATCAGCATCAGTTACAAATTATTGTGATCAGTAGCATCAGTTACCATGTAAAAATAAAAAATTGATGAAAAAACAAAAATTATAAAATCGCAATATCTCTAGTAGTTTCACGGGAATTTTTTTTACAAGTCGGTTCCCTTCTCAAATGTGGTTCAAACTAGCATATTCGGACTCCTCATGATGCCAGCTATCCAGATCAAGTGGAAAATCCAGCTGCTGCTCGTCGCATCCAGAAACTCATTTGCATAAAATCTGCACACATGTCACATTCTCCTTGTAATTACAGAAATAATCCTACCTACTCCAAGAATCGGACCTGGTCCACCAGCCTATCGACTTAATGCACTTACCACTACACAATTTCACCACGAAGTATCAACACTATATTCCTTTAAGACATTCGATACTATTTTAATGAACAACCTCATGCCTCAACGCTGCTGTACCCTAAGCCTAAGCCTAAGGAAAATATTAAAGACAGTCTACTCACTAATCCAATTTTTTGGCCATTCTTTGAGGTACTTCCATGGTTTAAACCGTCGTCCAAACAATTGAATAATGACGTCGACAATAATTTCGTTTATTACCAGCTGACCACAATTGACAGCTGGTCATCAATCAATCAACAGTACACATGTCAAATAAATACTGCTCCCTCCAACTGCATCATATAAACGTGCTCTCCAATTTCACACTTCATCACACGATCCTCTTACTTTGAATTTACACTCCTACAAATCCACATCGTTCGCATCATTGTCTTCCAATTATCAGCCTGCATGTTTATACTAAATTATTATTTATGATGAAACGAATACGATTACTGTATCTTATTATAACGGCACATTTTCCCATCGATTTATCGCGCAAAATGTCCACCCGATCACTGTTTTTTTCCCCCAAATCGTGCTTTTCGGAGAAAAAAATTCGGTAAAGGGAAAATGATCTATAATAGTTTTCATCATCTTGAACGTATTATCTCATGTTTTCATTGGTAATCTTCAATATTTTATCATGATATTTAATGAAGATTCGCATTTTTTCCTTTTGAGAAAGATCAATACGTCAAGTCTCTAAGCTTTTTGATGCAATTATTTCTTTTCTAATGTAAAATCAATTTAAATGCTTCATGGAAATATCTTTCGGACATACCTGTAAGACCTCCGACCAGTTGGGGGGGGGGGGAAATCCGAAACTTTGGGGGGGGGGGGAGTAGGAAAAAGTCGAAATTTTTCCCAAAAAAGGCCAAAAATCATACACTTTTTGGCAAATTTTTTTAATTTTTTCCCAACTGGAGGGGGGGGGGTTGGTGGGTAAATGATTTTGGGTACTGGGTTGGCCAAGTTGGGGGGTCCCCATACCTGTAAGACCTCCGACCAGTTGGGGGGGGGGGGGGGTAAATCCGAAATTTTTGGGGGGGGAGGGTAGGAAAAAGTCGAAATTTTTCCCAAAAAAGGCCAAAAATCATACACTTTTTAGCAATTTTTTTAATTTTTCCCCAACTGGGGGGGGGGGGGGGGGGTTTGGGGGGGAAATGATTTTGGGTACTGGGTTGGCCAAGTTGGTAGGGGTCCCCCCCCAACCACCCTCCCAAGTACAGGTATGGGCGTCCCCCCCCCCAACCCCCCCTAAGTACAGGTATGCTTTCGGAAATTTATACTCTGCTTACTCATATATTTTCGACCAAGTATGAGAGTTTACAAATAAATTATACTGGTTTTAAAATTTTTCAAGTAAAATTCTAGAAATTACGACTTTTGAACACAAAATTCAAATCTACTTCTTGAAATAAACGTTCGGAAAATTGATTTTCCAGCGTTGCAGAATATCAATACCCGAAAATTTTTCCGGCGCTTCGCGCTGGAAGGATTAACATCCCTTTTAGGTTCTCACTTGTCATCATAGAGGACTTGACCATCGATTTCTCATGTAATTCAAAGTTATTATGCTTTTGGATAGTTTGCTTGAAAGTTTGTTCCAATGCTTGTGGATTAAACTTTGAACTCGAAAATTTCAATTTTTTCCTCAATTTTAATGAATTAACGGGTCTAAAAACACCAGAATGCTTGAAAAAGCTCAAAAACACGTAAACAAAGCGTCTGTGAGCATTTTTAAGCGAAAACAACGACTTCGGGACAGGGTTGGCAAAAACCCAGTTTTTGAAATCTTCATTTTTGGGTTTTTTGGGTTTTTGGGTGGGTTTTTCTGGGTTTTTGGTGGGTTTTTCCAGGGTTTTTGTTCCAGTTTTGTACTAATGAATGATCATTTTACTTAAAATATATATGAGAATGTTATTTTTAACGTATAAAGTGTATTAAATTGCTGAACAGTGTTCAAGACTGACTATACATTTGATTGTAACATATTTACACGAGTCACGCAACTGCACATTGCACAACGATTTTATCGATTTGGCTCATTAAAACGATTAGCTGTTTATTGAATTTTTTATTGCATGATCTAAACACTAAAAATTGAAATGTCACTTTAAAAAAATTGAAAATTACGGAAATCAAATTTCACGCTTCGGCTTCGCTCACTTCATCAGATTCACAGTCACGGGAACTTTCTAGCAGCCCAAAGTTTGTCTTAACGAATACCAGTTTGCGCACTGTTTCCGTCGACAATTGATTTCGCAGCTTGGAATGTATGAAGCCAAAGGTAGAGAAGTTTCTTTCCGTATCTGAAAATTTTCAGAAAAAAAATAAAAAAAAACAAAAAACAGCGAACCAGAAACAAAAAAAGAAAGAAAAAAATGAAAACATAAAAAAATACAATACAGAAAACAACAAAAAACAAAAAACTAACAGAAAAAAAATCAAAAAAAGAGAAAAAACAACGAATCAGAAACAAAAAAAGAAAGAAAAACAAAAACCTTAAAAAGCAATACAAAAAAATTTTAAAAAACAAAAAACAACGAACCAGAAACAAAAAAAGAAAGAAAAAAATGAAAACATAAAAAAATTCAATACAGAAAACAACAAAAAACAAAAAAAGAAAAGAAAAACAAAAAACAAACAGAAAAAAAATCAAAAAAAAGAAAAAACAACGAACCAGAAACAAAAAAGGAAAGAAAAACAAAAACCTTAAAAAACAATACAATACAGAAAACAACAAAAAACAAAAAAAGATAAACAAAAAACAAACAGAAAAAAATTTTTTAATGAAAAAAATAAAACGAAAACAAAAAATTTTAGGAAACATAAAAAAAATTTAAAATATAAAAAAAGTTTAAAATTTAAAAAAAAACTAAAAACTAAATTCTTTTTCTGAAAACAATACTATCTGAAAATTTAAAAGAATTGAGAAAAACCCAAAAACCCAAATTTTGTCAAGAAAATGCACCCAGAAAAACCCAAAAACCCAGGTCTTGCCAACCCTGCTTCGGGAAAATGGGGAAAAAATTTTGATCCCTTTCCCCATTTGGGGAAGAGGCCCGGGGGAAAAAAACAGTGCACCCGATTCGCCTCGATTTCTGCCCCGCCCCCAAGCTACCATACCTGTACTTGGGGGGTTGGGGGGGACCCCCCCCCAACTTGGCCAACCCAGTACACAAAATCATTTACCCCCCCAACCCCCCCCCAGTTAGGAAAAAATTAAAAAAATTTGCCAAAAAGTGTATGTTTTTTTGGCCTTTTTTGGGAAAAATTTCGACTTTTTTCTACCCCCCCCCCCCCCCCCCCCCAACTGGTTGGAAGTCTTACAGGTATGCAAGCTACCAGCATCCACGGCGGGACCTAAAAACTATTCAAGCATCATTTGAAACCCTTGGGTCTTCGGCCGGGGACCCACTTGTAAAATTTAGCCGTTTCACGATTTGGGTGAAAGGAATAACATATTCGTGATCAGCAGCATAGAATCACCCTATTGACATGAAAAAATGAAAAAAAATT